>QAOA01006575.1:29094-42267 GCA_003255065.1 Cercis canadensis | reverse complement strand
TCTCTCTTTAAACTATGCAAGAATCTGTCAACATCAATAAATATATAATTTCGGTAGCTTCTTAGCTTATCATCTCCTTATTCAAACACCTATTGCTGTAAAGTGCAACGATATTTCCTGGAACTTGTCAAGAAACTTGGAGGTAATGCTTCTTACTTTCCTTGCTCATATGACTCGAGACTAACCTAATTTTTCCTATTGCCGTTGCCAACCAAGTACACATATATCAAACACACCTTCTTTGTGGCTATTTTCATGATGGCAAATTTTGGAGAAGCATCTTCTAGTTCCTCCTCCAAACCCAGGTACACCTATGACGTTTTCCTGAGTTTTAGAGGTGAAGATACCCGCAACACATTTACCGGTAATCTCTATGATGCTCTGTGCCAAAGGGGTTTCAACACCTTCATAGATGATGACGGGTTGGAGAGAGGCCAACAAATTTCATATGCTCTTATCAATGCAATTGAAGAATCAAAGGTTTCCATTGTTGTGTTCTCCGAAAACTATGCATCTTCCCCGTGGTGCCTTGATGAACTTGTCAAGATCCTTGAATGCAAGAAGGAAAAGGGTCAAATAGTTTGGCCAATTTTTTACAAGGTTGAACCTGCCGATGTAAGAGATCAGAAGAACAGCTACGAAGCAGCAATGGCAAAACATGAAAGTAGGTTCAGCAATGACAAAGTGACAAAATGGAGGTCAGCTTTGAAAGAAGCAGCTAACTTGTCAGGATCGGAATACAAAACTGGGTAAGTACATACCTATAGTTCCAATTCTAAATGTTTAGTAGTTGTTAATAAGATTATCATTGTGCGTACCATGTTCTTCAAGATGACAGATAAAAAACACTTAAATACAATTCCAGTCTTCTAATTAATTATTGCTCCAATTCAAACGTGATTCTATTAATAACAATTGTTATATGAGATGTAGTACTAGAATGTTCTATGTTAGGTGGGAAACAGAAAACAATGTTTTGTGTGAATCTCTGTTTCAGTTTCAATTTTTTTTTTTTTTTTTTTTTTTTTATTTAAAGAGCTAGGCATGAACTTTTGCAGGTACGAATACAAATTTATCACCAACATTATAGAAGTCGCCTCCACTAAATTACATGATAAGCATTTATATATTGGTGAGCACATTGTTGGACTCAAGTCTCGTTTAAAAGAAGTAAAGTCAATTTTAGATATTGGATCTCACAATACTATTGGCATGGTGGGAATTCATGGAACTGGTGGAATAGGAAAAACCACACTTGCCAAGGTTTTGTATAACTTGATTGTTGATCAATTTCACTGTGCATGTTTTCTTGAATCTGTCAGAGAAGGTTCAAAATGTTCCATGGACCTTGTAAGTCTGCAAAAGAAACTTCTATCCCAGATATTTAGGAAGGAAAATTTCAACTTGGGCAATGTTGATGAAGGTGCAAATATAATAAAACATAGGCTTCGCAATAGAAGAGTTCTCCTTGTGCTTGATGATGTTGTTAAGGGGGAGCAATTAAAAAAATTGGCTGGGGGATGTGATTGGTTTGGTCCTGGTAGTAGGATCATCATAACAACAAGGGATAAACATTTGCTAATTGCTCATGGAGTAGAAAAAATATATGAAATGAACGAGCTAGATGATGATAAAGCTCTTGAACTCTTTTGTTGGAAGGCCTTCAAAATGAGTGAACCTACAGAAGGCTTTGTGGATATATCCTATAAGATAATAAAATATGCCAAGGGCCTTCCATTGGCTTTAAATGTAATAGGTTCCAATTTGTTTGGTAGGAGTTTAAAGGCATGGGAATCTGCATCGGATAAATATAAGAGGATTCTGGACAAAGGTATTCATGACATACTTAGAGTAAGCTATGATAGCTTGGAGGATGATCAGAAAAGCATTTTTCTCGATATTGCTTGTTTCTTCAAAGGGGAGAGATTGGAAGATGTTGAAAAGATACTAGATGCTTGTGATCTCTCTCCGCAATATAATATTGAAGTACTTGTTGATAAATCTCTCATAACTATTGGGCTTGGCAATTTGTGGATGCATGATCTTGTTCAAGACATGGGAAAAGAAGTTCTTAAGCAAGATGCGTCATCAAAACTTGGTGACTACAGTAGATTATGGAATCATGAGGCTATTTTCGACGTATTGACTAGAAATTTAGTAAGAATTAGATCATTATTTTTTTCAAAATAGTTTCTTATATAGTATGGTGAACATGTAAAATCAGCAGTCTGTAAGTAATTCAACTTCTTGATGCTTATTTTTATAGGGAAGTGATAGCATTCAAGGAATAATGTTTGATCCACCTCAACTAGAAATGGTAGAATGGAGTGGTACTGCCTTCAAGAAGATGAACAATTTAAGAATTCTCATTGTCCGAAATGCTGACTTTTCAACAGGCCCTAAAAATTTGCCAAATAATTTAAGGGTGCTTGAATGGGAGAGATATCCTTCAGAGTCTTTACCACAAGGATTTTATCCTAGAAAAATTGTTGTTTTAAAGTTACGGAGTAGCTGTCTTATCTCCTTAAAGCCATTGCAGGTACATTTTCTTTCTTTTCCCTTTTTTAAAGAATTTATACATGTAATTATTGTCTTAAACTTTGTCTTGGTGCGCCTCAAACTTAAAAAGTTATAATTTACTTTCCTTTTCTTGTTGGTAATGATTGTACTTTTTTGGTCAATCATTCTAATTATATCTTGTGTATCTTAAAATCTTTTATCTCACCTTAGTGCTATTAATTGTTTTACTTTGTTTTGCAGAAATTTGAAAAGCTTACTTGCATTGATTTCTCGTGCTGTCAACTATTAACTCAAATACCTGATATGTCTAGAGCCCCAAATATAGTAACTTTGAAGCTTAACCGATGCACCAGTCTAAAAGAGGTTCATGATTCTGTTGGAGTTCTTACTAAGCTTCTTGGTTTAAGCCTTGAGGGATGCACCAAGCTCAAAATATTTCCATATGGAATTCAGATGACATCTCTTATACATCTTAATCTCAATGATTGCAGAAGTCTTCAACACTTCCCAGATATATTGGGACAGATGGATGAACTGAAACGTATTGATGCGGAAAGGACCGGTATTAAGCAGATTCCACATTCCATTTGTTACCTCCGGGGGCTTGAATTTTTATGTATATCAAATAATTACGATTTGATATCCCTCCCGGAAAGCATTAACCAATTAGATAGATTGATACACCTTAATATTTATAATTGCAAGAAGCTTCGACAAATTTCAGGAATTCCTTCAAATTTGGAACAAATACGTGCAGAAGGTTGTATATCTTTAACCTCACAATCATCAAATGTGCTATGGTCTCAGGTTTGACTATTTCTTTCCCAAGTCTGATGTTTGATAACTTTTTTTTTTATGATTTCTTTATTCATTGGAAATATATAGTAATTCCTTTATTGGCAAAAGTATACATAATATGTAAATTTTGTTAGTTAAATAAATAGAGCATCTTCATTCTCAAATTTGAAGGGAATTTATTCTCTCATGTCTTTGCTTCTATGCAATCACCTATCTATTCATTTTTTAGTAGAGTGTTGTGTAAACTATTTTCTTAGGATAGAAAGTGTGAAATATTTTATTACCAAACGCATTTCAATTTCAACAATTTTAATGTAAATAATATGTAATCTAGCTTCTTGTTAATTTTATAAAGAAAAACTTTTATGAGACTACTTTTTTTTTTTTTTCAAGTCAACTAAATTCATCATGTCTGCCATTCTTTTGCCGCCACAGGCACTACAGGAGATCAATTTCTTGAGTGTTGCCATGCCCAGAACACTTATTCCAGATTGGTTTGACCATTGCTGCAAAGGTGGAAACTTATCATTTTGGGCTCGTCGGAAGTTCCCTCAATTTGCTTTTGCAGTTGTCTTCAGCAAATCAACGAATAAAATATCCTCAGAGTCAGATGGAACCAGTGTTGAAATACTTGGCCATAATGATGGTTGTCGGACATTGAACATGATATGTACCTATTTCAGTAACGAAGGTGGTATCTTATTACGTGACCTACGTAACTATGTTACTAATTTTAATAGTCGTAATTGGAATCATGTGGAGATCAAGTGCAGAACCATGTCACCAGGCTGTGAAGTGGATGAGTGTGGAGTTTATTTGTACAAGCAAGATATAAACATGGAAGATATTCAATTTGAGTGTCCCATTCCCAACAACTCAAATATGGATTCTGTGATGTCAAGGGATAATGCAGAGCTAAGGGATAAGATTGAGGAAGCAAAGCCAAGGAATTAAAGGTCCCGCACAGAGTATATGTCAAGGAATGATGAGAAGATTGGTGATGCAAAGCCAAGGAAAAAGTTCCGCAGAGTTATGTCAAGGAATGATAAGGAGCTAGAAGCACAGAAGTTACCGAGAAGATTCATCAAGAAAAGTCCAAGGAAAAGGATTGGGATCTACTCTGGTTGGAGCAGGCAAGTGTTTCCTCCACTCTTCTTCTCAAAAATTTTCAAGTTGTCGTCCTCCTTTCATTCAATTTGAAAACTGAAACTGAGATGTTATTTGAGGATTTTAAGAGCCATTAGATGTTTTACAGTACACAGTGCTCAAAATTTCTGTGGGAGTTAATCATAGTTAACTGGTTTGCTCATCTGCCTTTCGAATTGTGAACTGGTTCGTTTGTACTGGAATACGATTCCTTTTCGTTCCTGAAAATTTGTGAACAAAATCATTTTGTAAGCAGAGCATTCTCCATCATAGAACCTCATTGTCAGTCCCAATGTACATTGTGTCGTGATTTGCTTATCATTACATGTCTTATTTTCTATTTTTGATCTATTTGATGATATTAGAGATATTTGTGTACTTCATTTGAATTTTTCTTGACAATTTACTAATTTATTTAAGTTGTATGTGTTATCTGTTCAATATATCTTATCGTATATTTGAAATTTTCAATTCAACCATAGCTTGATCACCATTGTGAGCTAACATTGTGTAATTACTTACACACACATGTACGTTTTTTTTTCTTGTTTTCTTGTTGCATAAGAGTGTAAGGGCCAATGGTGAGAATTGAACAACATATACTAAACACCCTAATTTTTATGATCAGGGAAGATGCTATTATCTCAAAAGACTTAAAGGTTTATATATCTTAAATAATTACAATTTGGTATTCCTCCCAAAAATCATTAAACAATTAGGCAAATTGAAACACTTTTCTAAGGACATTAAATAATGTGTATCCCATTTCATTTTTAATGAATCAATTTTTTAAATTATTATTTTTAAAAATAATAAATACTTCAATAACCCAAAGTATAAGTATAATAACCCTTTTTTAGCAAAAAAAAATCTCCACAATTTTTTCTAACAAATTCAAAATGGCAGGTAGTCAAACCCCACTTTATACATATACCTTGAGCCATCTTTAGTATCAAGTCAACTCTTGATCGCCTACGGACACACCTACCCAGACGATATTCCACTTAAGTTGGTTACCTGCGTGTTGCCAAGTTATAATTCCAATCATGTCTTTGAACTTTGACCACAAAATAACAAAGTTCATGCATGATAAACGGCTCTGATTAAATATATGTTGCAACCTATCTTCAGCTTTCTACAGATGCAGCACCGTATCATTTCCCCCTCAAGCATACATTGTTGCACGTCACAACGTGGGAAGCTCTATTTTGGTGTCTCCTTTTGTCAACCCAACGTGAGGGCTACCACATCCTCTATTTCTTTTTATTCTTCTTCTTCTTCTTCCACTTTATAAAAGAACCTCTATACCAATGCATGCATAAGAGCTTCTTCCTCTACTTGCTCACGTTCCCCTTAGCCTAGAAGCACCTCCATTTTGAGGAATATGAAGATTTGTCTTAGCTTGCTTCTATTAGTACTGCTAGCTGCAATGGTGCAATTTGGGGAAAGTGCACTGTCAGGTTTTGAATATGGCAAAGCTTGATGTTTTTCGAGGTGCAATTCTTGGATCAATTTTTTTGATTGAAAAAGTAGTTATACTATTAAAACTTTTACACTATTTTAGTTACAGCTCTTTTATACTAGTTGAAATGATTAGTAAAGATTTAATAGCACAAAGTTGAATTTTGTGAGGTACAATGTTTATTAAATCTAAAATGTATACTTCAATAGGTATAAAAATGGTGTGAAAACAAACATAAATATCCCCTACTCTTCAATAATTAATTGAATATGTGAATGCACACTTCATACATAAAAGTTTCAGATAATTGTTTATGTGGCCTTACAATTGTTCTCATAGAAAATTTGTCTATTTTTTAAAAAAAGTATAAAAATAATTTAAATTTGACTTCTTTTAGTATTATTTAAAATATTTATTTTTTTAATTTTTGTCTCTTTTATTCTTTTAAATGCTTAAAAAAATGAAAAGGACAAGAAGATTTCAAAAAAAAAAAAAATTAAAAAAATTGGAAGAGGATGGTGGATGAAAATTGAAAAAGAATATAAAAGGGAAAATAATAAAAAGAAAGAAAAAAAGGAACACCGTACAAAGAACGCTGGAAGACAGGAGCGAGAGAGATGGGGAGAGGAATTGAGAGGAAAAGGAGAGAAAACCCATTCAGGAGAAACAGAGTGTGTGCGAGATAGTGGGCAAGCAAGAGAACGATAGAGCAAGAAAGAAGAACACAGAAAGCAGAGAGAGCCTTCGATTTTCTTCTCTTCCTACCTTTGCTGAGACTGTGCTTGAGTTTTCTACGTTGGAACTCGTCGTTGCTGCTATCAGAAGATTTTGAGTTTCAACTTTGCAGCTTGGTGATACCCCACGTTTTCTGAAGGGCGAAATCATTTGAACCAGCGTTCAATTCCTAATTTTCTGCCTATCGGTATGGTTTATTCTTCTCTTGTTGATTTAATAGTTTGGGATTTCATCTAGCAGCGAGTAAATGGTTTATTTGGAAAGTTTGGGTTAATTTGTTCTATTGCCTGTTTGGAATGTCATTGATTGGTTTTCTAATTGAACCTATTCATGATGGCTGCTGAATATTTGTTCGTTCTTGTGCTCTTATAGCATATAATGTGGAAAATTGTGTTCTGTTTCATGGAAGGTAATGTTAAGATTAAATTACTTCGAACTTCGTTTTACTTTTCTGCTTTTCTATAAACCTCCCTTCTATTTTCAAAACTTACGGGGCCTCTCCTGTTTTTTAGAAGCATGCAACATTTAAATCTAATTTTAACTAAGTAGTGATTCATAGAAGCCTGTTAATCAATGATTAATACCAAGAAAATAAGTGTAAATACCCTTAATGAGAATTTAAATTCCCCATTAAAGAGATAAAGCCTCCATGGATAGAAGCTCCATTGTGAAAGAGAAAAGCACTGTCCAAGCTATCATGGCATGTTCAAGAACCACGGCATCATCCATTCTCAATATGGCCCTCACTGGCGGATGCTTCAAAAAATGAATGGTCTATGTGCTAACTCATATCCCTAAATCAAGTATGTGGATTTTGGCATGTACAGGTGTATGTGTCCTCTCTTCATTTGACCAATAAGTTCCCGACTTTCTTTTAATGATGATGATGGTGAAAGGGATAGTTCTATTCCCCCTTGTGACCACTTGTTAGAAGATTATTAAATCTGGATTTTACAAAAACAATTTTATTAAATCTAAATTGTATAATTGTGCAAGTGTAATAGTGATGTAAAAACAATTTCACGAGAGTATCAACCTAGCTTTGATCTTCAGTTTAACACATATTTAATGCAACAACTTCATTGTCTCTCTAGATTCTTGTAAATTGTAACTTTATTTCTTTTTATTGTAATTCCTTTTGTGCACTTTTAGTTATGTTCATTTGTACAAACATATGTTATTTGATTCAAGTATGCTTCAATGTTTCATCGGATCATTTCCAGTAACAATCTTAATTTTGGAGCGACTTGTTTCTTTTGAGTAAAATTCAGAGTTAAGTGATTGTCAATGGCATATTTTCTTATCCGTATGTTTTGCATTTTGTTTCCTAGGATAACCAGCTTCTCAAATTCCTCACCTATTGCAGTTGGTGAATTTTGATTCGAACATTATGCTTCTGAGAAAAGAATGTGCTTGGCATATAGGAGGAGCAATAGGCAACCTTTACACGTCAAAAAAGCAACTTCTCTACTTCTTCTTCTACCCACCGTGGATACGCATCCTTCAGTTCAATGTCTCTATGTCTAGTTGTTCAGTGCATGCAATAATCAAAGGAGATTCTGTCAACATCAATCGAAAAATAACTTTGGTGGCTTCTTTATGAGATAGCTTAGCATCTCCCTAATTGGAGACCTATTGCAGGAAATTGCAACGACATTTCCTGGGTAATGCTGCTTACTTTCCTTGTTCATATGAATTAAAACTAACCCAATTTTTCCTATTATATCAAGGCCTGTAACTGCCATTGCCAACCAAGCACACATATATCAAATACACCTTCTAAGTGGCGATTTTCATCATGGCAAATTTTGGAGAAGCATCTTCTAGTTCCTCCTTTGAACCAAAGTTCTCCTATGACATTTTGCTGAGTTTTGGAGGTGAAGATACCTGCAACACCTTTACTGATTATCTCTACAATGCTCTGTGCCAAAGGGGTTTCAACACCTTCATAGATGATGGCGGGTTAGAGAGAGGGGAACAAATTTCACCTGCTCTTCTCAATGCAATTGAAGAATCTAGGGCTTCCATTGTTGTGTTGTCTGAAAACTTCCCATTTTTCACGTGGTGCCTTGATGTAGTTGTCAAGATCCTTGAGTGCAAGAAGGAAAAAGGCCAAATGGTTTGGCCAATTTTCTACCAAGTGGAACCGTCCTATGTAAGACTTAAGAAGAAGAGCTACAGAGAAGCAATGGCTAAACATGAAAATAGGTTCAGAAATGATATGGACAAAGTGAGAAAATGGAGGTCAGCTTTGAAAGAAGCAGCTGACTTGTCAGGATCCACATACGAAACTGGATAAGTACAT
This sequence comes from Cercis canadensis, assembly GCA_003255065.1. Classification (NCBI taxonomy): domain Eukaryota; kingdom Viridiplantae; phylum Streptophyta; class Magnoliopsida; order Fabales; family Fabaceae; genus Cercis; species Cercis canadensis. The sequence continues at coordinate 33,301 of QAOA01006575.1, read as the reverse complement.
ACTTATAGTATTCTAATTAATTTCTGCTGATGTAGTTCCAATTCTAAATGTTTAGTAGTTGTTAATAAGACTATCATTGCGCATACCGTGTTCAAGAAGATGACAGATGAAAAAAGTTTAATAAAATTCTAGTCTTCTAATTAATTATTGCTCCAATTCAAACGTGATTCTATTAATAACTTTTGTTATATGAGATGTAGTACCAGAGTGTTTAATGTTAAGGGGCAAAAAGAAAACAATGTTCTGTGTCAATCTCTGTTTCAGTTTCAATTTTGTTTGATTTCAAGAGCAATGCACTTCTGCAGGTATGAATATAAATTTATCTCAAATATTATAGAAGAGGTCTCTGTCACATTACATAATAAGCATTTATATGTTGGTGAGCATATAGTTGGACTCAAGTCTTGCATTGAAGAAATGAAGTCAATTTTAGATGTTGGATCTAATAATGATGTTGGCATGGTGGGAATTCATGGAATTGGTGGGATAGGTAAAACAACACTAGTCAAAGTTTTGTATAACTTAATTGTTGATCAATTTGTAATAGTGAGGTTTGACTTTTGTGGAGTAGTAATATGTACTTAAAAAAAAAAAAAAAAAAAAGTATCATCCTACATTGCTTGATATTCCTAAAATTTATTCTTAAATCTATGGTATTATAATTTTATATTACACGGATCTTAAAAGGATCATAATTAACTTTATAATTTCAAGAACCAACCTTTTATTTTTCTTAATGAAAAAAAAAATGTAGCAGTTCGATAATTAATTTTTTTCTTTTTATGATGAAAAACAGTACCAAGAGTTAAGATAGACAGTACACAGTAGAGCATAAAGCTTCTAATTTTTAAATTTGCTCCAATAACTGTAACTGTAGCTAATATACTATTGCTATATCCTATAGCTGTAATTGAATTACTATATTTTAGTTGACCTTTTTCTTGCGTTTTTGGCCTTGTTATTGAACTCAATTGGTGGTAAATTAGAAGGACTACAATTTGATTTAAATCAAATTACATGAAATTATACTTTCTCTCATTTAATTGCACACTAATTAAATTTAATTGAAAGAAAGAATTGCCTAAATTTGATTTAGTTTAATTCAATTTGACACTGATTACATGAATTTAAGTTAATTTGTTTTTTCCTTTCAATTTTATATTCAATTTGACACTGATTACATGAATTTAAGTTAAAGTTTTTTTCTTTTCCTTTCAATTTGACTGTAACAGCATAAAATTAAACTTGGACATTGTCAATTATTCTCTAGTTAAAGTAGAATTGCATGGAATTACACTTTCCTTTTATCAATTGATAAGTATGAAGTTCAATCATAAAGAATTGCATGAAATTAAATTTAAGACAAAGGCTGATAAGCTAAAATTATGCTTTAGACACACACAAGCAAAACTCACAAATATGCCAATAAATACAGTAGCAAAGAGTAGGGTGGTTGTTAAGCTGCATACCCCAAAAAACTACCACCCCATCTGATTCGAGGTGTTTTAGTGGAACTTGCGTTCTAAGTGGTATTATTGTGAAAATTTTGAAAAATCTAATACTTAGTATGGGTCAAATTCCAAAATAGTTGACAGAATTTAAATTTAATTATATAAAAAATTACTATTTTTTAAAAATGTTTTTTACGAAAATTTGCCTGTACCATTTTGTTTATTTATTTTATTGGGAATTAACTATTTTAACCGTGAATAACCCGATTTTTTTAGATCTTAAAGAATCTTGGATAGCACTTCTATAGGAGCAGGTTGGTGATTTGTAGTTTCTACTACTATGTTTATGATTTTGTATCCCAAATGCTTCTTTATGCCTAAATTTGTTAGGGTTTTTTTTTTTTTTTGTCAGAAATAAAATATTTACATTATAATGTATATCTACATATCTTTTTCTAACATTGGAGTCTACTAAGTTCATTTTCTTAGGATAAAGTTTGCTTATAAACATAACTTTTGTGCAAGCAATGTTGTCAAATTCTGTTAGTGGAAGAGCATTTAAAAATTACTGCTTTCTATCTTCAATGACTTTGCTTTTAAAACGTTCAAATTACATTCACATGAAAAAAAAAAAAAAAACATACATATTACATTTTCTTTATATATCGAGTTCAACAACCTTCTCTTGGTGGATAATCTATCCAATGCAGATAACCAACAATGGAAGTTATACCTGGACATAAAAAAAAAGCATTAAAATTAGAAGTGCGATTTCATTAAAAATTTGTGTTCAATAGAGTTTAATTGGATTGCTATTACCTATAGCTGTAATTTCAATGCATTCATGACTAATTAGTGTTTCATTGAGGCAATAAAATTAGAAGTGATTTTTAAGTTATTTAGCCAAACACATAAATGAATTTCCAATTGAGATTAATCTTAACATAGATGAACTTAATTAAGATTAATTCAATTGAACTCACTATCGAATCAAGAGAGTGGGGTACCCATTGTTTTAAAAGAAGAGAGGACATATCAACTTGAATGTCGTGTCCTTTCGCATGAAACGACCGAAATATTTCAGTTTCGTGAGCCAATGACACGAAATGCAAATACAACATTGGAAACGAAATCTTGTATATTGCTAGTTGCAGCTATCATTTCTCTCCTTCTGGTCATCCTCTTTGTGCTCCTTCTCCACGTCTATGCCAATGGTTCTTGGCTCACGCACAAGCACAGGCTCGGTGCTGCCGTCGCCGGAGAACGGTGACCGTCTCCGACATTCTGAGTCTGCCCGATTCCACCACTTCCACAACTTCACCATTGAAGACTCACCCGTCTCGAATTCCCCAACCAAAGGGCTCGATTCTGTGATCATTGCTGTTGTTACCCTTTAAGCTGCTGATCTTCTTCTTCAGTTTCTGATTCTCCCGCTCAGCTTCGCTCAGGTCCTTCCTCTCCCCGAAGCCCCAACAGTGCTCTGTTTCTCCAGTAACCAATCTCACTGTCACTGCCATCTTCATTTCTCTTTTCTTTTGGGTAATCTGTTTTGGTTTAGCTCTCATGGGACTGAATCGAAATTTTTTCGCAATCCTTGGCAACCACTTTGCCTGGTCTCCCTTAGCATTTAGAAATTAGTCAATGATAAATGGAGTTCTGGAAGACNTTGTTGTAAAGGTGGAGTCTTGTCTTTTTGGAGTTGGTGAGAAAAGATAATTTTATTCCCCCTTCTAGCCACTCGTTAGAAGTTTATTAAATCTGGATTTTACAAAATCAAGTTTATTAATTTAAATTGTATAATTGTGCAAGTGCAATAATGATTTAAAAACAATTACACAAGAGTAACATTAATCTTGAGTAATTGACTGACAGTCAAAAATAAAATTCAAAAAGTGGCTTATGGGGAAACAGAATTGTCCCCTCACCATCACCATCACCATCCTGACAAGAGAGTGGGGTACCCATTGTTTTAAAAGAAGAGAGGACATATCAACTTGTAATGTCGTGTTGTTTCGCATGAAACGACCAAAATATTTCAGTTTGGTGAGCCAATGACACGAAATGCAAATACAACATTGGAAACGAAATCTTGTATCTTGCTAGTTGCAGCTATCATTTCTCTCCTTCTGGTCATCCTCTTTGTGCTTCTTCTCCATGTCTATGCCAATGGTTCTTGGCTCACGCACAAGCATAGGCTTGGCGCTGCCGTCGCCGGAGAACGGTGACCGTCTCCGACATTCTGGGTCTGCCCGATTCCACCACTTCCACAACTTCACCAATGAAGACTCACCCGTCTCGAATTCCCCAACCAAAGGGCTCGATTCTTAGCTGTAATTTCAATGTATTCATGACTAATTAGTGTTTCATTGAGGAAATAAAATTAGAAGTGCTTTTTAAGTTATTTAGCCAAACACATAAATGAATTTCCAATTGAGATTAATCTTAACATAGATGAACTTAATTAAGATTAATTCAATTGAACTCACTATCGAATTAAGGGAGTTTCAATTTAGATCCATTTTCTAATTGAAATTGATTTAACTGAACTGATAATGTAATGGTAGATTTACTATTCAATTTTCTAATTTTCTTGTTTCTTCCGCTTTTCTATGCTCTCTCTCGGTTGCAGATCTGGTCAATGACTAACCGGAACAAAAGGTAACAGGTAACCTCTCTCTTTAAAATATGCAAGAATCTGTCAACATCAATAAATAAATAATTTCGGTAGCTTCTTAGCATATCATCTCCTCATTTCA
>QAOA01006575.1:0-19510 GCA_003255065.1 Cercis canadensis | reverse complement strand
CAAGTCAACTAAATTCATCATGTCTGCCATTCTTTTGCCGCCACAGGCACTACAGGAGATCAATTTCTTGAGTGTTGCCATGCCCAGAACACTTATTCCAGATTGGTTTGACCATTGCTGCAAAGGTGGAAACTTATCATTTTGGGCTCGTCGGAAGTTCCCTCAATTTGCTTTTGCAGTTGTCTTCAGCAAATCAACGAATAAAATATCCTCAGAGTCAGATGGAATCAATGTTGAAATACTTGGCCATAATGATGGTTGTCGGACATTGAACATGATATGTACCTATTACGTGACCTACGTAACTATGTTACTAATTTTAATAGTCGTAATTGGAATCATGTGGAGATCAAGTGCAGAACCTTGTCACCAGGCTGTGAAGTGGATGAGTGTGGAGTTTATTTGTACAAGCAAGATATAAACATGGAAGATATTCAATTTGAGTGTCCCATTCCCAACAACTCAAATATGGATTCTGTGATGTCAAGGGATAATGCAGAGCTAAGAGATAAGATTGAGGAAGCAAAGCCAAGGAAAAGGTCCCGCACAGAGTATATGTCAAGGAATGATGAGAAGATTGGTGATGCAAAGCCAAGGAAAAAGTTCCGCAGAGTTATGTCAAGGAATGATAAGGAGCTAGAAGCACAGAAGTTACCGAGAAGATTCATCAAGAAAAGTCCAAGGAAAAGGATTGGGATCTACTCTGGTTGGAGCAGGCAAGTGTTTCCTCCACTCTTCTTCTCAAAAATTTTCAAGTTGTCGTCCTCCTTTCATTCAATTTGAAAACTGAAACTGAGATGTTATTTGAGGATTTTAAGAGCCATTAGATGTTTTACAGTACACAGTGTTCAAAATTTCTGTGGGAGTTAATCATAGTTAACTGGTTTGCTCATCTGCCTTTCGAACTGCGAACTGGTTCGTTTGTACTGGAATACGGTTCCTTTTCGTTCCTGAAAATTTGTGAACAAAATCATTTTGTAAGCAGAGCATTCTCCATCACAGAACCTCATTGTCTGTCCCAATGTACGTTGTGTCGTGATTTATTTATCGTTACATGTCTTATTTTCTATTTTTGATCTATTTGATGATATTAGAGATATTTGTGTACTTCATTTGAATTTTTCTTGACGATTTACTAATTTATTTAAGTTGTATGTGTTATCTGTTCAATATATCTTATCGTATATTTGAAATTTTCAATTCAACCATAGCTTGATCACCATTGTGAGCTAACATTGTGTAATTACTTACACACACATGTACGTATGTTTTTCTTTTTCTTGTTGCATAAGAGTGTAAGGGCCGATGGTGAGAATTGAACAACATATACTAAACACCCTAATTTTTATGATTAGAGAAGATGCTATTATCTCAAAAGACTTAAAGGTTTATATATCTTAAATAATTACAATTTGGTATTCCTCCCAAAAATCATTAAACATTTAGGCAAATTGAAACACTTTTCTAAGGACATTAAATAATGCGTAATCCCATTTCATTTTTAATGAATCAATTTTTTAAATTATTATTTTTTAAAATAATAAATACTTCAATAGCCTAGAAGCACCTCCATTTTATCCTATGAAGATTTGTCTTAGCTTGCTTCTATTAGTACTGCTAGCTGCAATGGTGCAATTTGGGGAAAGTGCACTGTCAGGTTTTGAATATGGCAAAGCTTGATGTTTTTCGAGGTGCAATTCTTGGATCAATTTTTTTGATTGAAAAAGTAGTTATAGTATTAAAACTTTTACACTAGTTGAAATGACTAGTAAAGATTTAATAGCACAAAGTTGAAGTACAATGTTTATTAAATCTAAAATGTATACTTCAATAGGTATAAAAATGGTGTGAAAACAAAAATGTGAGAATATTCCCTACTCTTCAATAATTAATTGAATATGTGAAGGCGCACTTTATACACAAAAGTTTCATACACAAATGTGATAATTGTTTATGTGGCCTTACAATTGTTTTCATATATACCATATTTTGTCATGTTTTTAAATTTGTCTATTGTTTTAAAAAAAATATAAAAATAATTTAAATTTGACTTCTTTTAGTATTATTTAAAATATTTATTTTTTTAATTTTTGGTCTCTTTTATTCTTTTAATTGCTTAAAGAAACAAGCATTCTACGATACTATATAAATATGTTATACTATACTAACGTGGTAAATATACATAATTTTAATATTTTATTATATATAAAATATAATTTATTTAATTTTTTAAATAAACTTAAAAATAATTAATTTATACACATGTAATTTATTTATTAGTTATTTTTATATAATATAACATATTATATAAATATTAAAAAAATTTAAAAAAATCTCTTTAAAAAAAAAGGACTAGAAGATTTAAAAAAATAAAAAAAAAAATTGGAAGAGGATGGAGGATGAAAAAGAATATAAAAAGGAAATAATAATAAAAAAAAAAAAGGAACACAGTACAAAGAACGCTGGAAGAGAGGAGCTAGAGATATGGGGAGAGGAATTGAGAGGAACAGAGAGTGTGTGCGAGATAGTGGGCAAGCAAGAGAACGAGAGCAAGAAAGGATAACACAGAAAGCAGAGAGGGCCTTCGATTTTCTTCTCTTCCTACCTTCGCTTAGACTGTGCTTGAGTTTTCTACGTTGGAACTCGTCGTTGCTGCTATCAGAAGATTTTTAGTTTCAACTTTGCAGCTCGGTGATAACCCACGTTTTCTGAAGGGCGAAATCATTTGAACCAGCGTTCAATTCCTAATTTTCTGCCTATAGGTATGGTTTATTCTTCTCTTGTTGTTTGATAGTTTGGGATTTCATCTAGCAGCGTGTAAATGGTTTATTTGGAAAGTTTGGGTTAATTTGTTCTATTGCCTGTTTGGAATGTCATTGATTGGTTTTCTAATTGAACTTATTCATGATGGCTGCTGAATATTTGTTCGTTCTTGTGCTCTTATAGCATATAATGTGGAAATTTGTGTTCTGTTTCGTGGAGGGTAATGTTAAAATTAAATTACTTCGAACTTCGTTTTACTTTTCTGCTTTTCTATAAACCTCCCTTCTATTTTCAAAACTTACGGGGCCTCTCCTGTTTTTTAGAAGCATGCAACATTTAAATCTAATTTTAACTGAATAGTGATTGATAGAAGCCTGTTAATCATTGATTAATACCAAGAAAATAAGTGTGAATACCCTTAATGAGAATTTAAATTCTCCATTAAAGAGATGAAGCCTCCATGGATAGAAGCTCCATTGTGAAAGAGCAAAACACTGTCCAAGCTATCGTGGCATGTTCAAGAACCACGGCATCATCCATTCTCAATATAGCCCTCACTGGCGGATGCTTCAAAAAATGAATGGTCTATGTGCTAACTCATATCCCTAAATCAAGTATGTGGATTTTGGCATGTACAGGTGTATGTGTCCTCTCTTCGTTTGACCAATAAGTTCCCGACTTTCTTTTAAGGATGATGATGGTGAAAGGGACAGTTCTATTCCCCCTTGTGGCCACTTGTTAGAAGATTATTAAATCTAGATTTTACAAACAACAAGTTTATTAAATCTAAATTGTATAATTCTGCAAGTGCAACAGTGATGTGAAAACAATTTCACGAGAGTATCAACCTAGCTTTGATCTTCAGTTTAACACATGTTTAATGCAACAACTTCATTGTCACTCTAGATTCTTGTAAATTGTAACTTTATTTCTTTTTATTGTAATTACTTTTGTGCACTTTTACTTATGTGCATTTGTACACAAACATATGTTATTTGATTCAACTATGCTTCAATGTTTCATCTAATTATTTCCAGTAACAATCTTAATTTTAGTGCGACTTGATTTGTTTTGAGTAAAATTTAGAGTTAAGTGATTGCCAATGGCATATTTTCTTACCCATATGTTTTGCATTTTTTTTTTCCTAGGAAGACTAGCTTCCCAAGTTCCTAACCTATTGCAATCAGTGAATTTTGATTCTAACATTATGCTTCTGAGAAAAGAATGTGCTTGGCATAAAGGAGGAGCAATAGCCAACCTTTACACGTTAAAAAAGCAACTTCTCTACTTCTTCTTCTACCCACCGTGTCCGTGGATACGCATCCTTCAGTTCAATGTCCCTATGTCTAGCTGTTCAGTGCATGCAATAATTAAATGAGATTCTGTCAACATCAATCAAAACATAACTTTGGTGGCTTCTTTACGAGATAGCTTAGCATCTCCCTAATTGGAGACCTATTGCAGGAAATTGCAACGACATTTCCTGGGTAATGCTTCTTACTTTCACTGTTCATATGAATTAAAACTAACCCAATTTTTCCTATTATATCAAGGCCTGTAACTGCCATTGCCAACCAAGCACACATATATCAAATACACCTTCTAAGTGGCGATTTTCATCATGGCAAATTTTGGAGAAGCATCTTCTAGTTCCTCCTTTGAACCAAAGTTCTCCTATGACATTTTGCTGAGTTTTGGAGGTGAAGATACCTGCAACACCTTTACTGATTATCTCTACAATGCTCTGTGCCAAAGGGGTTTCAACACCTTCATAGATGATGGCGGGTTAGAGAGAGGGGAACAAATTTCACCTGCTCTTCTCAATGCAATTGAAGAATCTAGGGCTTCCATTGTTGTGTTCTCTGAAAACTTCCCATTTTTCACGTGGTGCCTTGATGTAGTTGTCAAGATCCTTGAGTGCAAGAAGGAAAAAGGCTAAATGGTTTGGCCAATTTTCTACCAAGTGGAACCGTCCTATGTAAGACTTCAGAAGAAAAGCTACAGAGAAGCAATGGCTAAACATGAAAATAGGTTCAGAAATGATATGGACAAAGTGAGAAAATGGAGGTCAGCTTTGAAAGAAGCAGCTGACTTGTCAGGATCCACATACGAAACTGGGTAAGTACATACTTATAGCATTCTAGTTAATTTCTGCTGATGTAGTTCCAATTCTAAATGTTTAGTAGTTGTTAATAAGACTATCATTGCGCATACCGTGTTCAAGAAGATGACAGATGAAAAAAGTTTAATAAAATTCTAGTCTTCTAATTGATTATTGCTCCAATTCAAACGTGATTCTATTAATAACTTTTGTTATATGAGATGTAGTACCGGAGTGTTTAATGTTAAGGGGCAAAAAGAAAACAACGTTCTGTGTCAATCTCTGTTTCAGTTTCAATTATTTTTTGATTTGAAGAGCAATGCACTTCTGCAGGTATGAATATAAATTTATCACAAATATTATAGAAGAGGTCTCTGCTACATTACATAATAAGCATTTATATGTTGGTGGGCATATAGTTGGACTCAAGTCTTGCATTGAAGAAATGAAGTCAATTTTAGATGTTGGATCTAATAATGATATTGGCATGGTGGGAATTCATGGAATTGGTGGGATAGGTAAAACAACACTAGTCAAAGTACACAGTAGAGCATAAAGCTGCTAATTTTTAAATTTGCTCCAATAACTGTAACTGTAGCTAATATACTAATAAACTCCATTCCAAAAGGCCATACAAAAATAATGTTATTTAGCAATAGGCCTAACAACATAGAATATATACAACTGGCTTGAGTATTGGATCCATTCCAAAAATGAAATGGAAATAGTATTATTCAAAGAGCACCGACGCCAAGATTATAGAAATAAAAAATAGAAGCAACAGACTTTGTGTATATGCATATTATAATACGATCGCTTAACTTCTAGAGTTCCAACTTAGCATGTGTGTTAAGAGTCTTTAGTCTCTTGGCTTCTCCAATTAATTCCTTGATTACTGGTATCTCATCCACTTTAAGCTGTACCATTTGGTCAGAGAAATGAATGTTTTGGTTAGAGAAATGTTTATGATAGTTAATGGTGCATATCTTGAGTGTGTATATGTGTATGTGTCTATGTGAGAGACCTGATGTGCTTCTCAAGCCTATAAAAATAGAAATAAAATATAAATATAATTAAATGTTAGTGTAAAATAAAGATGTGACATTAAGATAAAGCACGAATATCTCACTTTTTTTAAGATAATTTATGTTTCTCGCAAATGATCTTTGTATCTTTTACTAAGTGTAGTGAATTTTAGACATGTTATTTACAGGATCTTCAAAACATAACAATCTAATAATCACATAAGAGGAAAGAACTCTCTTCAATAGTACCCAAAAAGAGCATATACACAAGATAATCAGATTGCTTATCTCATGATGTCTAGATACACACACATCATATGACCTTTAGGCTGCACCAAATAGAAAAGTTTGACCTTTAGGCTGCTAGCCGTTAAACATCATAAGGTACAATATATGCATAATAAAATATAAAATCAATGCATAAGTTACTAGTGATTGACATATTATTAGCACATAAAGGCACACCCAAAATTAAACATAGATATAAAGCGATATATAATACTGCCTTTAATCATGGCATTCGTTTTTCAGCCAATAAAAAGAATATGGCTGTTCGCCATAAAACAATAATCAAAGCCATTTAGTCTCTCTTTATTTCTATTTAGTATTAGTAAATACATTCATTTTTATAAAAATACTCCAAATTAAGTTCCAACACCAGCAAAGCAAAAGGTGGTGCACTAAATTGACCATTATGAAACTACACTACTTGAAATGTGCAAAAGACATTTAATCTTTGCATCTTAATCAAAATTCTACTGCTGCATCTTAATCCTTGCACAAATGCTAGGAAGCACGGACACAGACACGGGATATGAGAAATTCTAAAAAATATAAGACATAACATGGCTTATATATATATATATATATATATATATTAATCAAACAACATATAGAATTTTAAGTAAATTCATATTTTATCAAAAGAATAAACATTTACATCAAATGAAAAATTTTCTTATGTAACTGCTAGATTTTTGTTATCTAACAATTCATACCCAGGCAATCTACCAACATATGATAGTTGAGCTGGTTACACCAAATGAAAAAAAACATAGTAAATGCAGTAGCAAAATAGTGACTCATGATTTCCAGTAACAATCTTAATTTTACTGCAACTTAATTGATTTGTTTGATGAAAATTTAGTTGATGATTAAGAACAAAGATTTGTTTGTTAATTGATTGTCAATGGCACATTATTTTATCTTCAATGTTTTGCATTTTTTTTCCTTGAAATAATAGTTGGTACACGTTAACAAGAGCGGAGAGTAGTTGATGATTAAGAACTCTCAAAAAATTTAAATTTTTTTTAATATAATATACTATTTATTATTTAAATATATAAATACTTTAACTTATTCTCCAACAAAAAAGTACTTTAATTTAATCCCTTCAACCAAAATTATTTGACTTTGTCACTGCACATTAATCCCTTGTCCTCTTATATTTTGTCTCAAAATATGTCCTTTTCAGTTCAATGTCCTTATGTTAGGGCAAAAATAAAATAAGTTTTGCCCGGTCAGCATGATGTGACTCACAGTGGTGGCCAATGAAAATTTCACATGTGCAGGTAAGTTTAGTAAAACGGAGAGAAAGCTCCGGTTGCATATTGTAGTGAAAAATTTGACAAAAAATTACATTTAAGGCCCTTAAACTTTTGAAATTGCATATATTGTACAATTTATTTGGTCTGCACTGCTGGCAGGTCCTCATCTAACACCCCATCGCAGCACCACTTAATGGCCATTGTTGCAAAAGTCATATTTTTCAATGTAAAATTGAATTTTTTTGACAGGAACCACCAATGGTCCCTAAAAATTTTATTGCCTCCTTTATTTTTGTTGTCTTAGACCGTCACCTTATTCTTTGAGGAGCACCCACACTTATTCAATTAAAGACTACTTGAGTATTTCCTTTTGAGTTTTCTAAAAGTTTGACTCATTTAGAGTTTTCTTATGCTTCAAATGCACCTTATGATACTTTTTTTGCTCCTCTTTCTTTTATAATTTTTTTTAGTAAGTCTTGTTTTAGATCGATTAACCTAATTTAGTAATGATTTAAAGAAATCACAATTACCCTAACAAACTTAGAACCAAAGTAATTTAATTAAACTTAAGAAGTGAAAAATTGAGATAGAAAAATGTAATTTAATTAATTATCATTTTGGTTGAAATTATTCAGTAGAGAATTAAAAAAAGACTCGATTCATTTCATGCAATTAGTGTCAACTTAGAAAAGCCCCAATCAATTTGATTTAATGTCAAATTGATAGAGAAAAAGTATACATTTGTGAATTTTTATTTCAATTGAATGTTGAAAAAAATACAATCAATTTTACTCAACTAGTGGCATATTGAGAAATGTAAATTTAATTCAATGCAATTTTATCAATTGAACATTATTAGTGCCAATTTTAGAGAGAAAAAGTATAATTCCAAGAAATTACATTTCAAGTGAACTTAATTAGTGAAATTTTAATTGGTGCCAAATTGAATTTTCCCTAGTTGAATTTCATGAATTCTTCGTGGGGGAGCTGTGATCCCAGAAGTCATAATTAATTTCTCATGAATTGAATCCAATATTTGACCTTCATGAATTCTTCGGGGGGGAGCTGTGATCACAGAAGTCATAATTATTTTCTCATGAATTGAATCCAATATTTGACCAAGAGAAATGTGATTCCATAGTACTCAAGTCTAATTATTTTCTGAGTCAAAGGTTGCAGAAGTATGATTTCATGATACTATTACTAAATATTAAATAGAGTATCATTTGATTGCTATATCCTATAGCTGTAATTGAATTACTATATTTTAGTTGAACTTTTTCTTGCGTTTTTGGCCTTGTTATTGAACTCAATTGGTGGTAAATTAGAAGGACTACAATTTGATTTAAATCAAATTACATGAAATTATACTTTCTCTCATTTAATTGTACACTAATTAAATTTAATTGAAAGAAAGAATTGCCTAAATTTGATTTAGTTTAATTCAATTTGACACTGATTACATGAATTTAAGTTAAAAGTTTTTTTTTTTTCCTTTCAATTTGAAGGTTACTCAAGGTAAAAGGTCAAGGGCCTTGTGACTACTTGCACCTTTGGGGATTGCTGCTATATATATCAAGAGTTAAAATTTTTATAGACTTTTTTCCTTCTTCATAGTGATTCTTAGCTAGTGAGAAAATTTAAAACTAGTTAAAAACTACATAATCATATGAACAGCTGTTTTTATGTAAATCCAATAAAGATATGAACTCTGTCTCTGGACCATGAGAGTGCATTCCGTTTTTTACATACATATCGTGATTTTAATTACTTCATATCTCTTTGTAAAACATTCATTTACTCTCTTTTGTCCTGATATCTCTTCCTATATCTGCGAATGTATGTGTCCATATATGTATTTAGGCGTCCTTAGAGACATCTTATCAGGATATGATTTGTTAAAGATTTAGAGCTTCAATCATTAATTGAAATCTTTACTCATTTTTTTGTTTTCTTTCTCTCTAGAAATTACTGGGTCTTTGATGCTTGTTTTCTTGATCTCTTTCTTAGTGAACAGCGAACAGTAATATTAATGTCTGAACAAAATTTGACTCTGTAATTCATTTCGGGCAAAAAGGTTTGAAATTCATTCATGATGCCAATAGGTTTTGGATTGTCTAGTGATTTATTAGTTTATCCAGCCACGGAGGAACTAAAACTCTTGATATGCTGCTTGGTTCCAATTGAAGCATTATTAAAGAAATCGAAGTGGGTCATGACTTTTCGGGCCAACTCCCCTTTAAGGCAAAAGTGCTCGTCTATTTCTCATTATTTCTGCACTTTTGCTTCAACACTGTTTTCCTGGCATGGGGTGAAGATATTCGTAACCTCAAAGTTGAATCTGACTTTGTGGTTGTTGTGAATCTTGTGAACTTGGCAGAGGTTGAGTTTTACCCTTTGTATCCTAGTTAATTTTCATGTTAAATGCATATAGCCTTAGGTGTTGTAACATATTTTAATTGTGTAATGCTGATAATCTTGATGGAAACTTGGTTTTTGTGAAACAAGTGTTGCAGTTTCGCTTATGTTGTTCACTTTCGAGGTAATCTTTTCTCTTTCCCCTACTCGTTGTTAATTCCTGGGATTCTAATTGTTTTAAAAGTATCAACTTGTTTAGAGTTCAGGTAGTTGTCCACTTCTGAAATTGAAATCTGTGTCTGCTGCTGATGTCTCAATTTCCCAATTTTCTGCTGACCAACCAGCACAACGAGATAACTGTACAAAGCACAAATGCCCACTGGTGAAACAGTTGCTGTTAAAGTTCTTGGTACTAATTCAAAAAAGGGGAGAAGGAGTTTTTAACTGAGGTAATAATTGCTGATATGCTTAGAATTTTTATGATGTGTCTTTGGAAGCTTGCTGAAGTATCAAATAAGGAGGAAAGACCTTCTTGGCATGGTAGTGCTGATTAAGTGTATGAATAAGTTTGAAATATGAATCCTCTGTAACATGAATAAAAAATGATTCTTTTTGATGCAAAATGTATCCTTCATATTGAAATTAAACAAACATTGTTCCTATATCGTATCTGTATGTGTGTGTATAATGCTTTCTGCATTTTCTTTCCTATATTGTTAGAGAAATGTTTATGATAGTTTAGGGCGCATATCTTGAGTGTGTGTATGTGTCTATGTGAGAGAGACTCCTTATGCTTCTCAAGTCTACAAAAATAGAAATAAAATACAAATATAATAAAATATTAGTGTAAAATAAATATGTGACATTAGGATGAGGCACAGGCATTTTACTTTTTTAAGACAATTTACACTAGCTTCCCGCAAGTGTTTCTTGTATCTTTTACTAGGTACAACGAGTTCTAGACGCATTGTCTAGTTGTCTCTAGGATACATGTGATTTTCAGAATATAACAGCCTAATAATCACATACGAAAAAAAAAAAAAAAAAAAACTCTCCCCAACAGTACCCAGAAAGAGCTTATACACAAGATAATCATATTACTTATCTCATAGTGTCTAGATACACACACATCATATGACCTTTAGGCTGTACCAAAAAGAAAATATGACCTTTAGGCTACTAGCCGTTAGACCTCATAAGGTACATTATATGCATAATAAAATATAAAATCAATGCATACGTTACTAGTGATTGACATATTATTAGCACATAAACGCACACTTAAACCCAAAATTAAATATTGATATAAAGCCATATAATACAGCCTTGGCATTCGTTTTTCAGCCAATAAAAAGAATATGGCTGTTGGCCATAATACAATAATCAAAGCCAAGCAAAAGGTGCTGCACTAAATTGGCCATTATGAAACTATACAACTTGAAATATGCAAAAGACATTTAATACTTGCATCTTAATCCTTGCACAAATGAATGGACAAGTCACTAAAAACATCCATTTGACTATGACAAATTATCACATGAAATCAGCTTAGAGGTCATTAGAATTGATAAGAGTTACTCCTTAAAAAGCTTCAAGGATCTACTGGAAAAATTTTCTTTTGTAACTGCTAGATTTTTGTTATCTAACAATTCATACCCAATCAATCTACCAACATATGATAGTTGAGCTGGTTACACCAAATGAAAAAGAACAATGCAGTAAATGCAGTAGCAAAAACGTGACTCTTGATTTCCAGTAACAATCTTAATTTTAATGCAAGTTAATTTGTCAGATGAAAATTTAGAATTAAGTGATTGTCATTGGCACATTTTCTTATCTTTAATGTTTTTTTTTTTTTTTTTTTTTTTGGAAGACCAGCTTCTTAAGCTCCTCACCTAATGCAAACCAAAAATTTTGATTCTATATGCTTCGCATATTGGATGAGCATATAGAAAACTTTTACACGTTAACAAGAGGGGAGAGTAGTCAATGATTAAGAGCTCTAAAAATTTTTAAATGTTTTTAAAATAATATACTATTTATTATTTAAATATTTAAATACTTTGACTTATTCTCCAACAAAAAATACTTTAACTTAATCCCTTCAACTAAAATTATTTAACTTTGCCACTGCACATTATCCCCTTGTCCTCTATCTTTTGTCCCAGAATACCTATCCTTTTCGGTTCAATGTCCCTATGTTCAGACTAGGTGGCCTTTAAGTTATTGGTTTTGCCCAGTTAGCATGATGTGACTCACAGTGGTGGCCAATGAAAATCTTACATGTGCAGGTAAGTTTAGTAAAAGAGAGAGAAAAGTCCGGTTGCATATAATAGTGCAAAATTTGACAAAAATTTACATTTAAGATCCTTAAACTTTTGAAATTGCATATATTGTACAATTTAGAAAAAAAATCTGATTTACCCCTCCAACTATAGGTCATGTGCAATTTCCCATTAAAACTATAAAAATATGAAATAAACTCCCATCAACTATTAAAGTGTGTAAAAAAAAAAATCCTGATCCCCAAACGGCTGTCTAAAAATGAACTGAAAATATCACATGTTACACATATAATTAAGAGAGAAATGAAAGTAACATATGACATTTTCTATCTATTGGAATAATGTTTGATTGGAATCATATGGAGTTCAAGTGTAAACAATACTCTAGAGAAAATTTTACAATAGAGGAGCGTGAAGTTCATGTGGGAAAAGAAAGATATTCGATTTAAATGTCTCATTTGTCCCAAACTTCAATAATCCAAAATTCAAAAAGGAAAATTAAAGTGGGACCTCTCCAGCCAGCCAATGAATGGCTTCGTCACTAGATTTCAAGGAATGTTCAAGGAAAAAGCTTGTACACAAGGTAATGGAGAAAATGGAGCGAAGTCTAAGGAAAAAGTCATGTACTTAGGGTTTTTTTTTTTTTTTTTTCAATTTAGTTTTGTTATTTGGTTTTATGTGTTTGTCTATTTTGACAAAAAATTTTATAGTCTCATGGAGATTTGTAATAGTAAGGTTTGACTTTTGTGGAGTAGTAATATGTAAAAGAAAAAGAAAAATGGTATCATCCTACATTGCTTGATATTCCTAAAATTTATTCTTAAATTTATGGTATTATAATTTTGTATGACACGGATCTTAAAAGTATCATAATTAACTTTATAATTTCAAGAACCACCCTTTTATTTTTCTTAATGAAAAAAAAAAATGTAGCAGCTCGATAATTAATTTTTTTTTTCTTTTTATGATGAAAAACAGTACCAAGAGTTAAGATAGACAGTACACAGTAGAGCATAGAGCTGCTAATTTTTAAATTTTCTCCAATAACTGTAACTGTAGCTAATATACTAATAAACTCAATTCCAAAAGGCCATACAAAAATAATGTTATTTAGCAATAGGCCTAACATCATAGAATATATACAACTGGTTTGAGTATTGAATCCATTCCCAAAATGAAATGGAAATAGTATTGTTCAAAGAGCACCGATGCCCAGATTATACAAAGCAGGTTTCACCAACATATGATAGTGCTGGTTACACCAAATGAAAAAGAACATAGTAAATGTAGTAGCAAAAAAGTGACTCATGATTTCCAGTAACAATCTTAATTTTACTGCAACTTCATTTGTTTGATGAAAATTTAGAGTTAATTGATTATCAATTGCACATTTTTTTATCTTCAATGTTTTGCATTTTTTTTTTTCTTGAAATAATAGTTGGTACACGTTAACAAGAGGGGAGAGTAGTTGATGATTAAGAGCTCTCAAAAATTTAAATTTTTTAATATAATATACTATTTATTATTTAAATATTTAAATACATTGACTTATTCTCCAACAAAAAAATAAAAATACTTTAACTTAATCCCTTCAACTAAAATTATTTGACTTTGTCACTGCACGTTAACCCCTTGTCCTCTTATCTTTTGTCTCAAAAATATGTCCTTTTCAGTTTTCAGTTTAATGTCCTTATGTTCAGACCTGGGGGACCTTTTAAGTTACAGGGCAAAACTAAAATAAGTTTTGCCCAGTCAGCATGATGTGACTCACAGTGGTGGCCAATGAAAATTTCACATGTGCAGGTAAGTTTAGTAAAAGAGAGAGAAAGCTCCGGTTGCATATAATAGTGAAAAATTTGACAAAAAATTACATTTAAGGCCCTTAAACTTTTGAAATTGCATATATTGTACAATTTATTTGGTCTGCACTGCTGGTAGGTCCTCATCTAACACCCCATCGCAGCACCACTCAATGGCCCCCATAGAGCTCCATTGTTGTAAAAGTCATATTTTTCAATGCAAAATTGAAATTTTTTGACAGAAATCACCAATGGTCACTAAAAACTTCATTGCCTCCTTTATTTTTGTTGTCTTAGACCATCACCTTATTCTCTGAGGAGCACCAACACTTATTCGATCAAAGACCACTTGAATATTTCCTTCTGAGGTTCCTAAAAGTTTTACTTATTCAAAGTTTTTTTATGTTTCAACTGCACCTTGTGATACCTCTCTTGCTCCTCTTTCTTTTATCATTTTTTTTATAAGTCTTGTTTTAGACCGATTAATCTAATTTAATAATGACTTAAAAGAAATCACAATTACCCTAACAAACTTAGAACCAAAAGTAATTTAATTAAACTTAAGAAGTGCAAAATTGAGATAGGAAAAATGTAATTTAATTAATTTTCATTTTGGTTGAACTTATTCAATAGAGAATTAAAAAGGACTCGATTCATTTCATGCAATTATTGTTAACTTAGAAAAGCCTCAATCAATTTGATTTAATTTCAAATTGATAGAGAAAATTATACATTTGTGAATTTTTATTTCAATTGAATGTTGAAAAAGATACAATCAATTTTACGCAACTAGTGGCATATTGAGAAATGCAAATTTAATTCAATGCAATTTTATCAATTGAACATGATTAGTGCCAATTTTGAAAAAAAGTATAATTCCAAGAAATTCCATTTCAAGTGAACTTAATTAGTGAAATTTTAATTGGTGTCAAATTGAACTTGCCCTAGTTGAATTTCATGAATTCTTCGGGGTAGTTGTGATCACAGAAATCATAATTAATTTCTCATGAATTGAATCCAATATTTGACCAGGAGAAATGTGATTCCATAGTACTGAAGTCTAATTATTTGTTTGGGTCTATTGGGTTGCAGAAGTATGATTTCATCATACTAATACTAAATACTAAATAGAGTATAATTACATTGCTATATCCTATAGCTGTAATTGGATTACTCTATTTTTGNATTTTCTGAGTCTATTGGGTTGCAGAAGTATGATTTCATGATACTATTACTAAATATTAAATAGAGTATCATTTGATTGCTATATCCTATAGCTGTAATTGAATTACTATATTTTAGTTGAACTTTTTCTTGCGTTTTTGGCCGTGTTATTGAACTCAATTGGTGATAAATTAGAAGGACTACAATTTGATTTAAATCAAATTACATGAAATTATACTTTCTCTCATTTAATTGCACACTAATTAAATTTAAATGAAAGAAAGAATTGCCTAAATTTGATTTAGTTTAATTGCACGGAATGACACTTTCCTTTTATCATATGAAGTTCAATCATAAAGAATTGCATGAAATTAAATGTAAGACGAAGGCTGATATGCATGTAGCAAGGTAAAATTATGTTTTAGACACACACTACAAAAGCAAAACACACAAATATGCCAATAAAAATAGTAGCAAAGAGTAGGGTGGTTGTTAAGCTACACACCCAAAAAAGCTACCACCCCATCTGATTCGGGGTGTTTTAGTGGGACCTACATTCTAAATGTAATGTCATTCAGCCATTGTGAAAAATTCAAAAATATAATCAGCCAATGCAGGTCAAATTCCAAAATAGTTAACAGAATTTGAATTTAATTGTATAAAAAATTACAATTTTTTAAAAATATTTTTTATGGCAATTTGCCTGTATAATTTTGTTTATTCATTTTATTGGGAATTAAATATTTTGACTTTGGATAACTCAAATTTTTTAGATCTTAAAGAATCTTGGACAGCACTTCTATTGGAGCAGGTTGGTAATTTGTAGTTTCTCCTACTATGATTTTATATCCCAAATGCTTTGTTGTGCCTAAATTTGTTAGGATTTATTATTATTTTTTGTCAGAAATAAAATATTTACATTATAATGTATATCTACATATCTTTTTCAAAAATTGGAGTCTGCGAATTTCATTTTCTTAGGATAAAGTTTGCTTATAAACATAACTTTTGTGCAAGCAATGTTGTCAAATTCTGGGCACTTNCAAATTCTGTTAGCGGAAGAGCATTTAAAAAATTACTGCTTTCTATCTTCAATGACTTTGCTTTTAAAACGTTCAAATTACATTCACATGAAAAAAAAAAAAGAAAAAATACATACACATTACATTTTCTTTATATCTCGAGTTCAACAACCTTCTCTTGGTGGATAATCTATCCAATGCAGACAACCAACAATGGAAGTCATACTTGGACATAAAAAAAGCATTCAGAAAAATTGTCAATTATCCTCTAGTTAAAATAGAATCGCATGGAATTACACTTTCCTTTTATCAATTGATATGTATGAAGTTCAATAATAAAAAATTGAATGAAATTAAATTAGGGTCTTTTCAATTTGAGACTAATTTTATGACATTATTAGTTTATTACACTGACACTTTTTTAAACTTGGTATAATTAAGTTTAATTCCATTTAAATTACACTTTCTTTTCTATTTTTGTTTTTACTTGTCGTCATTGACTTTCATAATCTTAGAAAAGAAACATATTAGATTAGAAGTTTCTCTCTCATCTCAAGTCGCTCAACCAATTGAGTCTAATTTTATTGCACAAGTGTGATTTTCTATAACTCGTCACTAATTGAGGCTAATTAAATTTTCATCGAGTCTTTACTAATTGATTTTGAATTTCAAGGTACTCATGGCTAATTAGAACTTATTTGGGTCTAATGGGTTGGAATAAGTGCAATTTCCTTTAAAAATTGGTATTCAATAGAGTTTAATGGGATTGCTATAACCTATAGTTGTAACTTCAATGTATTCATGACTAATCAGTGTTTCATTGAGGCAATAAAATTAGAAGTGCTTCTTAAGTTATTTAGCCAAACACATAAATTAATTTCCAATTGAGATTAATCTTAACATAGATGAACTTAATTAAGATTAATTCAATTGAACTCACTATCGAATTAAGGCAGTTTCAATTTTGATCCATTTTCTAATTGTAATTTATTTAACTGAATTAATAATGTAATGGTAGATTTACTATTCAATTTTCTTGTTTCTTCTGCTTTTCTATGCTCTCTCTGGGTTGCAGATCTGGTCACTCCGGCACCGGCCCCAGTGGGACCCCCATAGTCCCATTACCAACGCCTCAACAAGCCCTTTATAAAATGCCCAACAAGGCTAGGCTTGGTTAGTCTCTCTCGATCAAGAATAAGATACTAAGTTAACGCATGAAATAATAAATTTTTGTGTCCCACATTGCAAAAAGTTTTTCAGTCAATGACTAACCGGAACAAAAGGTAACAGGTAACCTCTCTCTTTAAAATATGCAAAAATCTGTCAACATCAATAAATAAATAATTTTGGTAGCTTCTTAGCTTGTCATCTCCTTATTCAAACACCTATTGCTGGAAAGTGCAACGATATTTCCTGGAACTTGTCAAGAAACTTGAGGTAATGCTTCCTAATTTCCTTACTCATATGACACACAACTAATCCAATTTTTCCTATTTATATCAAGGCCTGTACCTGCTGTTGTCAACCGAGCACACATATATATCAAATACACCATCTTTGTGGCCATTTTTGTCATGGCAAATTTTGCAGAAGCATCTTCTAGTTTCTCCTCCAAACCCAGGTACACCTATGATGTTTTCCTAAGTTTCAGAGGCGAAGATACCCGCTACGAATTTACCGGTAATCTCTATGATGCTCTGTGCCAAAGGGGTTTCAACACCTTCATAGATGATGACGGGTTGGAGAGAGGGCAACAAATTTCACCTGCTCTTCTCAATGCAATTGAAGAATCAAAGGTTTCCATTGTTGTGTTCTCCGAAAACTATGCATCTTCCCCGTGGTGCCTTGATGAACTTGTCAAGATCCTTGAATGCAAGAAGGAAAAGGGTCAAATAGTTTGGCCAATTTTTTACAAGGTTGAACCGGCCGATGTAAGACATCAGAAGAACAGCTACGAAGCAGCAATGGCAAAACATGAAAGTAGGTTCAGCAATGACAAAGTGACAAAATGGAGGTCAGCTTTGAAAGAAGCAGCTAACTTGTCAGGATCGGAATACAAAACTGGGTAAGTACATACCTATAGTTCCAATTCTAAATGTTTAGTAGTTGTTAATAAGATTATCATTGTGCGTACCATGTTCTTCAAGATGACAAATAAAAAATAGTTAAATACAATTCTAGTCTTCTAATTAATTATTGCTCCAATTCAAACGTGATTCTATTAATAACAATTGTTATATGAGATGTAGTACCAGAATGTTCTATGTTAGGTGGGAAACAAAAAACAATGTTCTGTGTCAATCTCTGTTTCAGTTTCAGTTTCAGTTTCAATTTTTTTTTTTTTAAATTTAAAGAGCTAGGCATGGACTTTTGTAGGTACGAATACAAATTTATCACCAACATTATAGAAGTGGCCTCCGTTAAATTACATGATAAGCATTTATATATTGGTGAGCACATTGTTGGACTCAGGTCTCGTTTAGAAGAAGTAAAGTCAATTTTAGATATTGGATCTCACAATACTATTGGCATGGTGGGAATTCATGGAACTGGTGGAATAGGAAAAACCACACTTGTCAAGGTTTTGTATAACTTGATTGTTGATCAATTTCACTGTGCATGTTTTCTTGAATCTGCCAGAGAAAGTTCAAAATGTTCCATGGACCTTGTAAGTCTGCAAAAGAAACTTCTATCCCAGATATTTAGGAAGGAAAATTTCAACTTGGGCAATGTTGATGAAGGTGCAAATATAATAAAACACAGGCTTCACAATAGGAGTGTTCTTCTTGTGCTTGATGATGTTGATAAGGGGGAGCAATTAAAAAAATTGGCTGGGGGATGTGATTGGTTTGGTCCTGGTAGTAGGATCATCATAACAACAAGGGATAAACATTTGCTAATTGCTCATGGAGTAGAAAAAATATATGAAATGAACGAGCTAGATGATGATAAAGCTCTTGAACTCTTTTGTTGGAAGGCCTTCAAAATGAGTGAACCTACAGAAGGCTTTGTGGATATATCCTATAAGATAATAAAATATGCCAAGGGCCTTCCATTGGCTTTAAATGTAATAGGTTCCAATTTGTTTGGTAGGAGTTTAAAGGCATGGGAATCTGCATTGGATAAATATAAGAGGATTCTAGACAAAGGTATTCATGACATACTTAGAGTAAGCTATGATAGCTTGGAGGATGATCAGAAAAGCATTTTTCTCGATATTGCTTGTTTCTTCAAAGGGGATAGATTGGAAGATGTTGAAAAGATACTAGATGCTTGTGATCTCTCTCCACAATATAATATTGAAGTACTTGTTGATAAATCTCTCATAACTATTGGGCTTGGCAATTTGTGGATGCATGATCTTGTTCAAGACATGGGAAAAGAAGTTGTTAAGCAAGACGCGTCATCAAAACTTGGTGAATACAGCAGATTATGGAATCATGAGG
>QAOA01006558.1:227777-263898 GCA_003255065.1 Cercis canadensis | reverse complement strand
TGGTTAGAGAGATCATCCAAATTTCAGATATGGCAATGCTGCAGCCCCACAATAGCAGCAGCAGCAGCAGTATAGGCAACCATACCAACAACAGAACTAATTTTAACCAGCTAAGCAGAGCCAGTTTCAACAAACTAGGCCATCATTCCAGCAGCAGCCTATGCAGCCAGTCGACCGGTCAACATCCAAACTTGAGCCTTCATTGGAAGATTTGGTGAAGTGAATGGCCACCAGCAACATCCAGTTCCAGCAGAGGGTAGAGTTCACCATGCAGAATTTGGAAACGCAGATTGGACAATTGGCATCATCAGTGAGTCAATTACAGTCCAAGGGTTCTGGCAAACTTCCTTCACAAATAATTCCCAATCCAAATGGGAGTAATGTGAGTGCTATCACACTGAGGTCTGAAAAATCCTTGCAAGTCCTAGCCGGCAAAGAAAGCAGTTTGCACCTGAGAGCAAGATGCCTGCAGTAGCTCTTCCCTTTCCACAGAGAGCTACTCTGTCCAAGAAGACAGATGAGGCAGAGAAGGATAGAGAGCTTCTGGAGACTTTCAGGAAAATGGAAGTTAATATTCCATTGCTGGATGCTATCCAGCAGATTCCTAAATATGCCAAATTTCTCAAGGAATTATGCACCCAGAGGAGGCGACTGAAGGGCAATGAGCGAATTAGCATGAGTCAAAATGTCTCAGCCCTTATTCATCCTCTGCCCCAGAAATGCAAGGATCCAAGAACTTTCACAATTCCATGTGGTATAGGCAATTCCAAGTTTGAGCATGCCATGCTAGATCTAGGCACTTCTATAAATGTCATACCTATGTCTGTTTTTAGTTCCCTCGGGCTTGGACCCTTGAATGCCACAGGAGTTGTGATTCAGTTAGCCAACTAGAGCAGTGCTTATCCAGCTGGATTAATTGAAGATGTGTTGGTTAGAGTTGATGAGCTGATCTTTCCTACAGATTTCTACATTCTGGAGATAGAGGGACAGTCACAATCCAGCAAGGCTCCACTCATTCTGGGCAGACCATTCCTCTAGACTGCGCGGACCAAGATTGATGTGTATGCGGGAACTCTATCCATGGAGTTTGGCGATTCTGTTGTGCAGTTCAATATTTTTGATGCTATAAAGCATCCCATGGATGAGCATTCTGTTTTTCACATTGATGTGATCGATGATTTGGTTGAGGATGTCTACCATCATTTATGTGTTGATTTACCTGATTTGGCTGGTTTTGATGATTCTATTCAGTGCCAATCTTGTACTGATTATGACGGTGATTCTGACTGTGCTATTTGTGCTGAGATCTCCACCTTCTTGTGTGATGATGGCTCTGGTTCCCCAGAGCTGGCAGTAGCTACTGTTCATGAAGAGATTCAATCTGTAGAGATTGACATTCAACCACCTAGATTACTGCCCTTTGTAGTGCAACCACCCAAGCTAGAGCTGAAGCCTCTGCCTAAGCATCTGAAGTATGTGTATTTGGCATCTGCAGAGCAGCTTCCTGTAATTATGGCTAACAATTTACTTCTTGAGCAAAAGGAAAGATTGTTGCGGATTCTATGAGAGCACAAGCAAGCTATTGGCTGGACATTAGCAGATATTCCTGGCATTAGTTCGTCTACATGCATGCATCGCATATTACTTGAAGATGACGATAAACCAGTGAGGCAACCCCAGAGGCGATTAAACCCTCTCATTCTGGACGTGGTAAAGAAGGAGGTGACCAAGCTTCTGCAAGCTGGCATCATTTATCCTATATCTGACAGCACTTGGGTGAGCCCAGTGCAGGTCGTCCCGAAAAAATCCGGGGTTACAGTGGTGGCCAACCAGAACAACGAGCTGCTACCTACCCGAGTGCAGAATAGTTGACGGGTCTGCATCGATTACAGGAGGCTAAATCAAGCCACTAGGAAGGATCATTACCCCTTTCCGTTCATCGATCAAATGCTGGAGTGGTTAGTTGGGAAACCACATTACTGCTTCCTGGATGGCTACACTTGCTACTTCCAGATTCATATTGCACCAGAGGATCAAGAGAAGACCACTTTTACATGTCCCTTTAGCACGTTTGCTTACCGGCGGATGCCTTTCGGCCATTGCAACGCCCCTGGTACCTTCCAGCGATGCATGGTAAGTATATTCTCTGATTTTTTAGAGGGGTGTATGGAGGTGTTTATGGACGATTTTACTGTCTATGATTCTTCTTTTGATGCCTGTCTGAATAGCTTAGCTAGAGTACTGCATCGCTGCATTGACACTAACCTTGTCTTAAATTTTGAAAAATGTCATTTCATGGTAGAGCAAGGTATAGTCTTAGGCCATGTAGTGTCTAGAAAGGGGGTTGAGGTAGATCCTGCTAAAATTGATGTCATTACTATTTTATCTTACCTCATATGCGTGCGGGAAGTTCGGTCATTTCTTGGACATGTAGGTTTCTACCGGCGCTTTATCAGAGACTTCAGCAAGATAGTCATCCCGTTGTCTAGCCTTCTGCAGAAAGATGTGGAGTTTCTGTTTGATCAGAAGTGCAAGGAAGCTTTCAACCGCCTGAAGATGGCTCTGACCAGTACTCCTGTCATTCAGCCACCTAATTGGACACTCCCATTCGAGCTGATGTGTGACACTTCTAACCATGCCTTGGGAGCTGTCTTGGCGCAGCGAGTGGCCAAAGTTTCCCATGTCATTTACTATGCTTCAAGAACTCTAGATGCTACTCAATCAAACTACACAACCACCGAAAAAGAACTTTTATCTATTGTTTTTGCATTAGATAAGTTTAGGCCTTATTTGATAGATTCTAAGGTTGTGGTGTTTTCAGATCATACAGCTCTAAAGTATCTCTTGAAGAAACCAGATGCCAAGCCACGACTGATTAGGTGGATGTTGCTGCTCCAAGAGTTTGATGTGGAGATCCGAGACAAAAGTGGAGCAAAGAATCTGGTTGCTGACCACTTGAGCCGCATCGAGCGAGATCCTGATCCACTGCCCATTCAGGATTCCTTTCCTGACGAGCATCTGCTAGGGCTGTATGGTGAGTTTCCATGGTATGCAGATCTTGTGAATTATCTAGCTGCTCATGCTTTGCCCTCACACCTCACACGTGCACAAATAGACAAGTTAAAGAGTGAGGCGAAATATTATGTGTGGGATGATCCCTATCTCTAGAAATTTTGTAGTGATCAAATAATTAGGAGATGTGCGCCTGATAGTGAGTTTTAGTCTGTTCTTAGCTTTTGCCATACCTTTGCATGTGATGGACATTTTGGTCCTCAACGTACGGCTAGGAAAGTCTTAGACTCTAGATTGTATTAGGTCACTTTATTTAGGGATGCACATATATTTTGTAAATCTTGTGAACAATGTCAGAGAACCGGGAATATTTCCCATAGGCATGAGATGCCCCAGCAGCCTTTGCTATTCTGTGAGATTTTTTTATGTTTGGGGTATTGACTTTATGGGGCCTTTTGCTGTTTCTTTCGGTTTTGTTTCCATCTTACTTGCTGTTGATTATGTTAGTTGCAATTAGTAGTTTAATTTTGTACGGTTCGGCACTCGTCACTTTTCCTGTCTCTTTTGGTTTTGTTTACATCTTACTTGCTGTGGACTATGTGTCTAAGTGGGTGGAGGCGAAAGCCACCCGTACTGATGATTCTAAAGTTGTTGTGGATTTTGTTAGATCAAACATTTTCTGTAGATTTGGCATTCCTAGGGCCATCATCAGTGATCAGGGTTCACATTTCTGGAACCGGACCATGGCGGCTTTAATGAAGAAATATGGCGTCATGCATAAGGTTTCCACTCCTTACCACCCTCAGACCAATGGGCAAGCTGAAGTCTCCAACAGGGAAATCAAGCGTATCTTGGAGAAGACTGTCCAACCTAATCGGAAGGACTGGAGTTTGCGACTTGAGGATGCTCTGTGGGCATACCGGACTGCTTTCAAGACACCTATTGGGATGTCTCCCTATCGGATCGTTTTTGGCAAAGCCTGCCACCTTCCAGTGGAGCTTGAGCACAAGGCCTATTGGACGGTCAAGCAGTGCAACCTTAATTTGAGTCAAGCCGGGTCCCAAAGAAAGCTTCACCTCCAAGAGCTTCCTTAAAATTAAGTAATTTGAGGAGCCTCGGCAGCTCATCAGAGAGCTCCCGCCTTTACAAGGAAAAGACCAAGCGGTTCCATGATAACATGGTGCTGAGGAAGGAGTTCTCTGCCGGCCAGAAAGTTCTCCTGTATAACTCTCGCTTAAAGCTCATGCCTGGCAAGCTCCGTTCTTGATGACTTGGCCCGTTTATTGTCACCAAGGTTTTCCCTTATGGTGCAGTGGAGATAGCGAGTGAGTCCACCAGCAAGGCTTTCAAGGTGAACGGGCATCGCCTCAAGCCATTTTATGAGGGCGCTCAGGAGGACATAGTGGAGGAGGTCCACTTGCACGATGCCATCTACCTCCCCTGATAAGGATGTTTCTTCTCTCTCTTTTACTTTACTTGTCCTTATGTGACTGCTTGTTATTACTTGTCATCTGTTGATACTTTTTGAAGTTTTTACATTGAGGACAATGTAAACTTTAAGTGTGGGGGAGGGATTTCTGTATATAGTTTAGTTGCTTCATTGTTTTCTGTTTAGTTGATTAGGTATTTTCTGTTTAGTTGATTANTGCATGTTGTCTTTATTGCTTTGAGAGACCATAAATTGTATGCTAATTTTAAGAAGTGTGCATTTTGTTCGGATTCTATTATATTTCTTGAGTTTGTTGTAAGTTCTAAGGGTATTAGCATGGATGAGGAGAAGGTTAAGGCAATCCAAGATTGGCCTACACCTAAGAATGCGAATGAGGTAAGATCTTTCCATGGCTTAGCTAGTTTCTATAGGCAGTTTGTAAAGAATTTTGATGAGACATTATTTTACACTATTTGTTTCCCTTATAATTAGTCTTTTAGTGTGTGTTTCTAGTGATTTTTATGGCCCTTAGACATGTTTTGTAGATTTGGACTTGTTGGTGCTTATGGATTTTAATTGCATTATTGTTAAATTCTGGCACTACTTACGTTTTTCACCATATCTTGGGCCAAAAATGTCCGATTGATGTGATTCTAGTTTCTTTGGAAAGCTGACAGAAAATGATACATTTCATATGAAGAGCCCAGAAGCTGATTATCGCGTCTGGGTAACTGAAATTCGTGTGTAAGTAGTCCATATTTTCTGCATCCGCCCAGCATTGACTGATTCCTTTCCTTAGGCCAGCCTATTGGACCAGAGCATGTTTATTTAGGCCAACATCTGCTTATTGGGCCAGCACACATGACACTAGGGCTTGATCATGTTTTCACCTTTAAAGTTTTAGGAAACTAGGTTTATTTTGTAATTAGGAAACCATTAGGAAACCTAGAGGAGGCAGCCAGCTAGTATTTATTCTGAAGTTGTTGAGGAAAATAAGATACCACATTACCACATATTCATTAGAAACTACTGCCTCCTGTTGCTGAGTTCGTTTTCCACATTTGCTTTGTGTTTAAGGCTTCCATGGAAGGCTAAGTTCTTTTGTAATCAATTCAAGAGGAGCCAAAGTTAATAATCCAAAGTTCCTGTGCTACAACCGGGTTTGATTTAATTTAATTTGAATTACTGCTTCTTACTTTTTTCATGTGATTGAATGGTATTTTAATTGCATGCATGCTTTATATGAATTTAAATCGGTTAATTAGATTCATCATAGTAACCAGATTGATAATCATACTTTAAAAGTTTTTAATATATAGTTAACTTGGACAATTCGGTTCTTAAATTAATCTGGACTTAGTGATATAAAGCGGTTGCCTAGATTCTCAATTCCATGATTAATTGAATCCTGATTGGTAAATTAGTAGGAATTCTAAGTATTACTGTTAGGAGTTCCAGGTAACACTTAACCAAGAATTAAATCAGATCTAGGTTATCTTTAGTGAACAAGCATGTATTAGGGTTTGGTTGCCTGCTTGACTTGATTGCATTTTCTCTTATTTGATTAAATCCTATTTACTGCTTTCTGAATTTTGATTATTCTGCATTCAACAACAAACCCCTTATTCTATTCCTGCTTAAGTTCTAATAGATTAATTGTTTTGGTGAATCCTTGGGAGACGACACTAGTTGCATCCTATACTACAATTTAGTTGCAATTAGTATTGTAATTTTGTACGGTTCGGCACTCGTCAAATTTCAGCACCATAGCAGCACCCCTAAATGAACTAGTTAAGAAAAATGTGAGCTTTAAGTGGGGAGAGGAACAAGAGAGGGTGTTTTCCATTTTAAAGGAAACTTTAACTAGTGCTCCTCTTTTATGTTTACCTAACTTTAGCAGAGATTTTGAGATTGAATGTGATGCTTCAGGTATTGGAATAAGGGCTGTTTTGATGCAGGATTCTGATGAACACACTTTTTATACAGTAGTTATCCCTCATATTTAGTCTTTTAAACCTCTTTTGAGCTTAATTGAGTAGGTTTGTGCCTCATTTCATGACTTTGGATCCATTTGTGCCTAATTGCATTTTTCAGCAATACTGAGCATTTTATGCTGTCTCTGTGTTTCATGCATATCTTTAGTTCTGGATGTCTAAAAATTTTGAGTGATACCTTGTAGGAAATCTGAGAGAATTATCTACAACTTTTGTTCAGGGCTCCAAAGCCAATTCGGATGTCTAGAAGGTCATATGCAGCCTGGAAGCTAGAGAAGACATCCTATCGCAGGATCCTGACCCACATGCAGTGTTTGGACCATAACTTGAGCTGTAGATGTCATATGGACTTGAACCTGGTCCCATTGGAAAGCTAACAAATAGAGTTTCAATTGTTATGAAATTTGGTTCACCATATTGTATACTTTAGATGGTCTTATTTGCTGTCTAAGTTGGCTGATGGTTCCAGAAATCTGTTGACACTTAAATAGGCCTAACTTCCTCATGACAAGTCCAAATGAGCCCAAACCAAAGCCCAATGAAATCTAAGGCCCATGGGAACAAGCGTGCCCTAAGGGAAATTTGGGTGTGCATGTATTTTTGGAGGTCTATATGTTCAGAAAGACTCAACCGAAATTCATATTAGACACTTAGGATATTTTAGACAGCTTTTGAAGTTTTCTTAGTCTTTAAGTTTTCTCTCTAGATATTTTGTAAGAACTTGGCTTCTCTTGTTCATGGAGGGCTAAATCATCAAATCAATCCAGGTTTTGGCTTTTCTGATTGTTGATTCTGAAATTATGCTTTGTTGTTATTCATTTAGTTGTTAATCAAGTTCTTTCAATCCTCTGAAATATTCTATTTGAATTGCTTAAATTCGGATTTGGATTATTCATATGTTGATTGCTTAATTGCATGTGATAAAAGAGGATTGTATGGTTAATTAATGGTTCTAAGCTTTTGGACGGATTAATTACCCTTGGCTGGATTCTGGACTTAGGTTAAACTGGACTTGAATGTTTGCTTAATTCATTTAGTCTTAGTTGATCCGAATTCTGGTTATTTAACCAGTAGATATCCATAGAGGACTGAGAGGCTTCTTGATGTTTTCTAAGACCAAGAACAAGGTTAATAATTGAATGAATCATTGAAAATCAATGATGGATTAAAATCAGAATCAGTTGGACTTAGATTGGTTGTTTCCCTAAAGTTTACCACTTACAATTAATTTCTCTTAAACACTTGAACAAAACAAACTCCCCTATTTATATGTTTCTTAAAATGATTCATTACTTAGAATAATCGTTTGGTTCGACTTAGGGCTGCTTATGCTACAAGTAGCTTAGGTAAACCGACCTTAAACTTTAACTAATTTGAGGAGCCTCGGTAACTCATCAAATTTTGGCGCCGTTGCTGGGGATTACTCTAGTTTTGAATCAATATTATTAGTAAAAAAATTGACTTTTAACTTCCCCCTGATTCACCCTGCTTGTGTGTGAGTTTGTGTTCTTTTTAGGGTTTTGGCCACTTTTTCATTACTTTTTGGCCAAGTATCTATTATGTGTGAGGCCAGTAGCCATTGTTTTTCTTGCTTTGAAGTTTCCTTAGATGTTTTAGGTTGTCATTGAGTGAATTCTGGCCATTTGGATCATTTCTCCCATGTTTTCCCTTTGATTTGGCTTGAATTAGTAATTTTCGGGTGTACTGTTCTAGCCAAAATTTTGTGCTCTGATTGACCTGAAACTTGGTCAATTGAAGGAAAAGGGGCCAACAATCAATAGTCACAATGTACGGCCATGATGTGTGCATTTATAAGCCAAATTCCACTGTTTTAACCACTTTTCCATCTTTTAAAGATTTTTTATTTGATTTTTGAGTTCCATTTTCATCCAGCTTTCATCCTATGGTGGTAGAATTTTTTTTTAAAATGTTTAGATAAATTTTCTAGTCTTATTTTAGTGTTTTTTTGCTTTTGTTTTGTGCTTTTGGTGTGTTTCTGTTTTAGTCAATTTCTATCCTTTTTGTGTGTTTTTGTGCATTGTGGTGTGTTTAGGCATTTAGCCACTGATTTGCATGGTGTATGACTAGGTCTTCTCCTTTTGAATTACTTGAAGTAGACCCTGAAATAGAGAGAACCTTGCTTACACTTGCTAGAGTACATAGAACAGCTAATCAAACAGAACCGACCATGGCTGAAAATAGACCTCCTATTGTTATTCCTGTTGCTGACCCTGTTGATGATACTAATAAAGCTGATAATGCTAATAGGGCTGGAAATAATAATAATAACATGCAAGCTAGAGATAGAACTCTTAAGGAATTGGCTACCCCTGATGTTGCTTATCAACCTTTAGGGATCCAATATCCTTTACTTGATACTGCGTTTGAATTGAAATCTGGATTGATACACTTGTTGCCAAAGTTCTATAGCCTTGCAGGTGAAGATCCTCATAAACATCTAAAGGAATTCCATGTGGTTTGTTCCACAATGAGGCCACAAGGAATCTTTGAAGAGCATATCAAGTTAAAAGCATTCTCTTTCTCTTTTGCTGATGCAGCTAAAGATTGGCTCTTTTACTTGTCACAAGGTTGTATAAAGAAGCTATTCTTGGCAAAGTTCTTCCCTGCATCCAGGACTGCTGCCATTCGAAAAAAACATATGTGGCATAAAGCAACTGCCAGGGGAGACGCTGCACGAATATTGGGAAAGGTTTACCAAGCTGTGCTCAAGCTGCCTTCATCACCAGATAAGTGATCAGCTTTTGATACAATACTTCTATGAGGGCTTGTCACCTTCGGATAGGAGTAACATTGATTCTGCTAGTGGAAGAGCATTAGTGGATAAAACACCTGCTGCTGCCAGAGCTTTGATTTCCAATATGGCTAAAAATTCCCAGAGTTTGGTGTCAGGATGGTTCATTCCACTAAGGGAGTCAATGAAGTTTGTGTATCACTGGCTGACCAACAAATTGAGGCCACAAGGAATCTTTGAAGAGCATATCAAGTTAAAAGCATTTTCTTTCTCTTTTGCTGATGCAGCTAAAGATTGACTCTTTTACTTGTCACAAGGTTCAGTCAGAAATTGGAGTGATATGAAGAAGCTATTCTTGGCAAAGTTCTTCCCTGCATCCAGGACTGCTACCATTCGAAAAAGACATATGTGGCATAAGGCAACTGCCAGGGGAGACGCTGCACGAATATTGGGAAAGGTTTACCAAACTGTGCTCAAGCTGCCTTCATCATCAGATAAGTGATCAGCTTTTGATACAATACTTCTATGAGGGCTTGTCACCTTCGGATAGGAGTAACATTGATTCTGCTAGTGGAGGAGCATTAGTGGATAAAACACATGCTGCTGCCAGAGCTTTGATTTCCAATATGGTTGAAAATTCCCAGAGTTTGGTGTCAGGATGATTCATTCTACTAAGGGAGTCAATGAAGTTTGTGTATCACTGGCTGACCAACAAAGAATGGAGCACATACTTGATGAATTGACCTCTTTGGTTAGGCAGTTGGCAGTGGGGCAATAAGTATCTACACCTTAACCTGCAAGCTTGTGTGACATTTGCATTTGTCCATCTCATCCTACAGATGGATGCCCTACACTTCAGGATAGTGATTCTGGATTTCAGGATCCATCTGTAGTTGCAACAGGTGTTTTTCCTGGTCGACCCCAATACCAACCACAACAGCAGCCTAGATATGATCCATACTCCAACACTTATAACCCTGGTTAGAGAGATCATCCAAATTTCAGATATAGCAATGCTGCAGCCCCACAATAGCAGCAGCAGCAGCAGTATAGGCAACCATACCAACAACAGAACCAATTTTAACCAGCTAAGCAGAGCCAGTTTCAAGAAACTAGGCCATCATTCCAGCAGCAGCCTATGCAGCCAGTCGGCCGGTCAACATCCAAACTTGAGCCTTCATTGGAAGATTTGGTGAAGTGGATGGCCACCAGCAACATCCAGTTCCAGCAGAGGGTAGAGTCCACCATGCAGAATTTGGAAACGCAGATTGGGCAATTGGCATCATCAGTGAGTCAATTACAGTCCAAAGGTTCTGGCAAACTTCCTTCACAAATAATTCCCAATCCAAATGGGAGTAATGTGAGTGCTATCACACTGAGGTCTGAAAAATCCTTGCAAGTCCCAGCCGAGCCTCAACTTGCAAATGAGTCCCAACCGGCAAAGAAAGCAGTTTCTGAGCCAATCACCCTTGCACCTGAGAGCAAGATGCCTGCAGTAGCTCTTCCCTTTCCACAGAGAGCTACTCTGTCCAAGAAGACAGATGAGGCAGAGAATGATAGAGAGCTTCTGGAGACTTTCAGGAAAATGGAAGTTAATATTCCATTGCTGGATGCTATCCAGCAGATTCCTAAATATGCCAAATTTCTCAAGGAATTATGCACCCAGAGGAGGCGACTGAAGGGCAATGAGCGAATTAGCATGAGTCAAAATGTCTCAGCCCTTATTCAGCCTCTGCCCCAGAAATGCAAGGATCCAAGAACTTTCACAATTCCATGTGTTATAGGCAATTCCAAGTTTGAGCATGCCATGCTAGATCTAGGCACTTTTATAAATGTCATGCCTATGTCTGTTTTTAGTTCTCTCGGGCTTGGACCCTTGAATGCTACAGGAGTTGTGATTCAGTTAACCAACAGGAGCAGTGCTTATCCAGCTGGATTGATTGAAGATGTGTTGGTTAGAGTTGATGAGCTGATCTTTCCTACAGATTTCTACATTCTGGAGATGGAGGGACAGTCACAATCCAGCAAGGCTCCACTCATTCTGGGCAGACCATTCCTCAAGACTGCGCGGACCAAGATTGATGTGTATGTGGGAACTCTATCCATGGAGTTTGGCGATTCTGTTGTGCAGTTCAATATTTTTGATGCTATGAAGCATCCCATGGATGAGCATTTTGTTTTTCACATTGATGTGATCGATGATTTGGTTGAGGATGTCTACCATCATTTATGTGTTGATTTACCTGCTTTGGCTGGTTTTGATGATTCTATTCAGTGCCAATCTTGTACTGATTATGACGGTGATTCTGACTGTGCTATTTATGCTGAGATCTCCACCTTCTTGTGTGATGATGGCTCTGGTTCCCCAGAGCTGGCAGTAGCTACTGTTCATGAGGAGATTCAGTCTGTAGAGATTGACATTCAACCACCTAGATTACTGCCCTTTGTAGTGCAACCACCCAAGCTAGCATCTGAAGTATGTGTATTTGGCATCTGCAGAGCAGCTTCCTGTAATTATGGCTAACAATTTACTTCTTGAGCAAGAGGAAAGATTGTTGCGGATTCTATGAGAGCACAAGCAAGCTATTGGTTAGACATTAGCAGATATTCCTGGCATTAGTTCGTCTACATGCATGCATCGCATATTACTTGAAGATGACGATAAACCAGTGAGGCAACCCCAGAGGCGATTAAACCTTCTCATTCTGGACGTGGTAAAGAAGAAGGTGACCAAGCTTCTGCAAGCTAGCATCATTTATCCTATATCTGACAGCACTTGGGTGAGCCCAGTGCAGGTCGTCCTGAAAAAATCCAGGGTTACAGTGGTGGCCAACCAGAACAACGAGCTGCTACCTACCCGAGTGCAGAACAGTTGGCGGGTCTGCATCGATTACAGGAGGCTAAATCAAGCCACTAGGAAGGATCATTACCCCTTGCCGTTCATCGATCAAATGCTGGAGCGGTTAGCTGGGAAACCGTATTACTGCTTCCTGGATGGCTACACTTGCTACTTCCAGATTCATATTGCACCAGAGGATCAAGAGAAGACCACTTTTACATGTCCCTTCAGCATGTTTGCTTACCGGTGGATGCCTTTCGGCCTTTGCAATGCCCCTGGTACCTTCCAGCGATGCATGGTAAGTATATTCTCTGATTTTTCAGAGGGGTGTATGGAGGTGTTTATGGACGATTTTACTGTCTATGATTCTTCTTTTGATGCCTGTCTGAATAGCTTAGCTAGAGTACTGCATCGCTGCATTGAGACTAACCTTGTCTTAAATTTTGAAAAATGCCATTTCATGGTAGAGCAAGGTATAGTCTTAGGCCATGTAGTGTCTAGAAAGGGGGTTGAGGTAGATCCTGCTAAAATTGATGTCATTACTATTTTATCTTACCCCATATGCGTGCGGGAAGTTCGGTCATTTCTTGGACATGTAGGTTTCTACTGGCGCTTTATCAGAGACTTCAGCAAGATAGTTATCCCGTTGTCTAGCCTTCTGCAGAAAGATGTGGAGTTTCTGTTTGATCAGAAGTGCAAGGAAGCTTTCAACCGCCTGAAGATGGCTCTGACCAGTACTCCTGTCATTCAGCCACCTGATTGGACACTCCCATTCAAGCTGATGTGTGACACTTCTAACCATGCCTTGGGAGCTGTCTTTGCGCAGCGAGTGGCCAAAGTTTCCCATGTCGTTTACTATGCTCCAAGAACTCTAGATTCTACTCAAGCAAACTACACAACCACTGAAAAAGAACTTTTATCTATTGTTTTTGCATTAGATAAGTTCAGGCCTTATTTGATAGATTCTAAGGTTGTGGTGTTTTCAGATCATACAGCTCTAAAGTATCTCTTGAAGAAACCAGATGTCAAGCCACGACTGATTAGGTAGATGTTGCTGCTCCAAGAGTTTGATGTGGAGATCCGAGACAAAAGTGGAGCAAAGAATCTGGTTGCTGACCACTTGAGCCGCATCGAGCGAGATCCTGATCCACTGCCCATTCAGGATTCCTTTCCTGACGAGCATCTGCTAGGGCTGCATGGTGAGTTTCCATGGTATGCAGATCTTGTGAATTATCTAGCTGCCCATGCTTTGCCCTCACACCTCACACGTGCACAAATAGACAAGTTAAAGAGTGAGGCGAAATATTATGTGTGGGATGATCCTTATCTCTAGAAATTTTGTAGTGATCAAATAATTAGGAGATGTGTGCCTGATAGTGAGTTTCAGTCTGTTCTTAGCTTTTGCCATACCTTTGCATGTGGTGGACATTTTGGTCCTCAACGTACGGCTAGGAAAGTCTTAGACTCTGGATTGTATTGGGTCACTTTATTTAGGGATGCACATATATTTTGTAAATCTTGTGAACAATGTCAGAGAACCGGGAATATTTCCCATAGGCATGAGATACCCCAGCAGCCTTTGCTATTCTGTGAGATTTTTTATGTTTGGGGTATTGACTTTATGGGGCCTTTTCCTGTTTCTTTCGGTTTTGTTTCCATCTTACTTGCTGTTGATTATGTGTCTAACTGGGTGGAGGCAAAAGCCACTCGTACTGATGATTCTAAAGCTGTTGTGGATTTTGTTCGATTAAACATTTTCTGTAGATTTGGCATTCCTAGGGCCATCATCAGTGATCAGGGTTCACATTTATGCAACTGGAGCATGACGACTTTAATGAAGAAATATGGAGTCATGCATAAGGTTTCTACCCCGTACCACCCTCAAACCAATGGGCAAGCTAAAGTCTCAAACAGGGAAATCAAGCGTATCTTGGAGAAGACTGTCCAACCTAATAGGAAGGACTGAAGTTTGCGCCTTAAGGATACTCTGTGGGCATACCGGACTGCTTTCAAGACACCTATTGGGATGTCTCCCTACCGGATCATTTTTGGCAAAGCATACCACCTTCCAGTGGAGCTTGAGCACAAGGCCTATTGGGCGGTCAAGCAGTGCAACCTTGATTTGAGCCAAGCCGGATCCTAGAGAAAGCTTCACCTCAAGAGCTTGAGGAGCTTCGGTTGGATGCTTATGAGAGCTCCCGCATCTACAAGGAAAAGACCAAGAGGTTTCACGATAACATGGTGCTGAGGAAGGAATTTTCTATTGGCCAAAAAGTTCTCTTGTATAACTCCCGCCTAAAGCTCATGCCCGGCAAGCTCCGCTCTCGGTGGCTTGGTCCATTTGTTGTCACCAAGGTTTTTCCTTATGGTGCAGTCGAGATAGCAAGTGAGTCCACCAGCAAGGCTTTCAAGGTGAATGGGCATCGCCTCAAACCATTCTATGAGGGCACTCAAGAGGACATCGTAGAGGAGGTCCACTTGCAAGATGCCATCTACCTCCCCTGATAAAGATGTTTCTTCTCTCTCTTTTATTTTACTTGTCCTTATGTGACTGCTTGCTATTAATTGTCATATGTTGCTACTTTTTGAAGTTTTTCCATTGAGGACAATGTAAAATTTAAGTGTGGGGGAGGGATTTCTGTGTAGTTTAGTTGATTAGTTTTCTGTTTGCCATTTAGTTGATTAGTTTTCTGTTTGCTGTTTATTTGATTAGTTTTCTGTTTACTTTACTATTTCTATTAATTTTCTGTTTCTGTTTTAATTTTTTGTTTTATGTCACTTTACTGTTTTCTGTTTTCTATTTGATGTTCTTGCTGTTTTTCTGTTTTTGTTGTTATTTTTCTGTTTTAATTACCTTCCAATGATGTTGTAGAATTTGTAAAGCCGTAAGTTTAAAGTAATTACATTTCAATGTTCATAGCATGATTGAATAACTTGTTTTCCACCCTTAATTTCACATGCTTGGTTTTAGACATTGGATTGGTGATTAAGTTTGATAGATACATGCCTTATGAGTTTTGAGCCTTTTGATGAATGGATTTAGCAAATGTGCCATTCTTTTCCTTCTTGTGTAATTTTCACTCATGGAATTTGTTCACTCTAGAACTTGCTTGATTCTTTTTTAGGCTACGTTTTTATTTGCATACATGAACATGATTGAGGCATTCTTTCTTGATTTAGCTACTTTGCCAAATAGTCAACCTTGTATTATTTTCCTTTGATTACCCCCATTGAGCCTATTTGCCTATCTTTGATCTTAGCTCATCAAATTTTATGTAAAAAAAACAAAAAATCATGTTGTTACCTTACCTTAGGGAATGTGAGAGCATTAGTTCATTGTCTTGGAGGAGCTCTTATGCTTGTGGGTAATTAATAATGCAAGTGTGAAGGTTGTGAAATTTATAGTGCAATGTGTAAAGTGAGATGTAAAAGANAAAAAAAAAAAAAAAAAAAAAAAAAAAAAAAAAAAAGCCAATTGGTTCATTAAAAAAAAATCAGAATTGTGAAAAGGAAAAGGAAAATAAAGGAATATGTGAAAAGAAAAGAGAGTATGCTTTACATGTTTGGAAATTGGGAAAAGTTACATGCTTGTTAATTGAATTCCTCCCCAATGCTCTTTCTTAGGGTACTTAGCTTGTCATATCCATATTATTCCTACCCTTTACCTTGGCCCTATTACAACCTTGAATAAAGTCCTCATCATTTGTGTGTGCATTTGTTTGAGTAGTGGAGAAGTAGAAGATAAGCAAGCTTATGGTAGTGCATTTCTTCATGAGTTTGATTGAGTGAAATACTTACTTTTTAAACACTTGAGGGATTGAGAGTATATCTTGTGAGGATCTATCATTCTTGACTTACGTTTTTCAATTGAAGTTACCTTAATTGTTGATTTTGGATGTGAAGAAATTTTATTTCATGAATGCTGTGACTTCCTTGAATTTTTAATTGCTCATCTTACTTGTGGTATGAACTTCTGCATATCTTAAATATCATTGGGAGGTGATTCTTTAGTTTTTTTAAATTTCTTTTTGTTTCCTTGTTCTTTCTTTTCTTAGTTTTGGAATTCTATTTTGTTCGAGACGTGCAAAAGCTAAGTATGGGGGACTTTGATGAACACACTTTTTATACAGTAGTTATCCCTCATATTTAGTCTTTTAAACCTCTTTTGAGCTTAATTGAGTAGGCTTGTGCCTCATTTCATGACTTTGGATCCATTTGTGCCTAATTGCATTTTTCAGCAATACTGAGCATTTTATGCTGTCTCTGTGTTTCATGCATATCTTTAGTTCTGGATGTCTAAAAATTTCGAGTAATACCTTGTAGGAAATCTGAGAGAATTATCTACAACTTTCATTTAGGGCTCCAAAGACAATTCAGAGTTCCAGAAGGTCATATGCAGCCGGGAAGCCAAAGAAGACATGCTGTCGAACGATCCTGACCCACATGCAGTATTTAGACCATAACTTGAGCTGTAGATGTCATATGGACTTGAAACTGGTCCCATGGGAAAACTAACAGACTGAGCTTCAATTTTTATGCAGACTAGTTCACCAGATTGTATACTTTAGATGGTCTTATTTGCTGTCAAAGTTGGCTGATGGTTCCAAAAACCTGTTGGCACTTAAATGGGCCTAACTTCCTCATGACAAGTCCAAAGGAGCCCAAACCAAAGCCCAATGAAAGCTAAGGCCCATGGGAACAAGTGTGCCATAAGGGCAATTTGGGTGTGCATGTATTTTTTGAGGTCTATATGTTCAGAAAGAGGCACCTGAAATTCATATTAGACACTTAGGATATTTTAGACAGCTTTTGAAGTTTTCTTAGTCTTTAAGTTTTCTCTCTAGATATTTTGTAAGAACTTGGCTTCTCTTGTTCATGGAGGGCTAAATCATCAAATCAATCCAGGTTTTGGCTGTTCTGATTATTGATTCTGAGATTATGCTTTGTTGTTATTCATTTAGTTGTTAATCAAGTTCTTTCAATCCTCTGAAATATTCTGTTTGAATTGCTTAAATTCGGATTTAGATTATTCATGTGTTGATTACTTAATTGCATGTGATAAAAGAGGATTGTATGGTTAATTAATGGTTCTAAGCTTTTGGACGGATTAATTACCCTTGGCTGGATTCTGGACTTAGGTTAAACTGGACTTGAATGTTTGCTTAATTCATTTAGTCTTAGTTGATCCGAATTATGGTTGCTTAATCAGTAGATATCCATAGAGGACTGAGAGACTTCTTGATATTTTCTAAGACCAAGGACAAGGTTAAGAATTGAATGAATCATTGGAAATCAAGGATTGATTAAAATCAGAATCAGTTGGACTTAGATTGGTTGTTTTCCCTAAAGTTTACCACTTACAATTAATTTCTGTTAAACACTTGAACAAAACAAACCCCCATGTTTATATGTTTCTTAATATGATTCATTACTCAGAATAATCATTTGGTTCGACTTAGGGCTGCCTTATGCTACAAGTAGCTTTGGTAAACCGACCTTAAACTTTAACTAATTTGAGGAGCCTCGGTAACTCATCAGATTCTAAGCCTATTGCATATTTCAGTGAGAAGCTTAATGGGGCAGAATTGAACTATGGAAAGCTGAGAGAATTATCTACAACTTTCATTCAGGGCTCCAAAGACAATTCAGAGTTCCAGAAGGTCATATGCAGCCGGGAAGCCAAAGAAGACATGCTGTCGAAGGATCCTGACCCACATGCAGTATTTGGACCATAACTTGAGCTGTAGATGTCATATGGACTTGAAACTGGTCCCATGGGAAAACTAACAGACTAAGCTTCAATTTTTATGCAGACTAGTTCACCAGATTGTATACTTTAGATGGTCTTATTTGCTGTCAAAGTTGGCTGATGGTTCCAAAAACCTGTTGGCACTTAAATGGGCCTAACTTCCTCATGACAAGTCCAAATGAGCCCAAACCAAAGCCCAATGAAAGCTAAGGCCCATGGGAACAAGTGTGCCCTAAGGGAAATTTGGGTGTGCATGTATTTTTGGAGGTCTATATGTTCAGAAAGAGGCACCTGAAATTCATATTAGACACTTAGGATATTTTAGATAGCTTTTGAAGTTTTTTTAGTCTTTAAGTTTTCTCTCTAGATATTTTGTAAGAACTTGGCTTCTCTTGTTCATGGAGGGCTAAATCA
Source organism: Cercis canadensis (assembly GCA_003255065.1). Taxonomy (NCBI): domain Eukaryota; kingdom Viridiplantae; phylum Streptophyta; class Magnoliopsida; order Fabales; family Fabaceae; genus Cercis; species Cercis canadensis. Next base: position 245,709 of record QAOA01006558.1, on the reverse strand, counting down.
TCAAATCAATCCAGGTTTTGGCTGTTCTGATTATTGATTCTGAGATTATGCTTTGTTGTTATTCATTTAGTTGTTAATCAAGTTCTTTCAATCCTCTGAAATATTCTGTTTGAATTGCTTAAATTCGGATTTAGAGTATTCATGTGTTGATTACTTAATTGCATGTGATAAAAGAGGATTGTATGGTTAATTAATGGTTCTAAGCTTTTGGACGGATTAATTACCCTTGGCTGGATTCTGGACTTAGGTTAAACTGGACTTGAATGTTTGCTTAATTCATTTAGTCTTAGTTGATCCAAATTATGGTTGCTTAATCAGTAGATATCCATAGAGGACTGAGAGGCTTCTTGATGTTTTCTAAGACCAAGAACAAGGTTAAGAATTGAATGAATCATTGGAAATCAAGGATGGATTAAAATCAGAATCAGTTGGACTTAGATTGGTTGTTTTCCCTAAAGTTTACCACTTACAATTAATTTCTATTAAACACTTGAACAAAACAAACCCCCCTGTTTATATGTTTCTTAATATGATTCATTACTCAGAATAATCCTTTGGTTCGACTTAAGGCTGCCTTATGCTACAAGTAGCTTTGGTAAACCGACCTTAAACTTTAACTAATTTGAGGAGCCTCGGCAACTCATCAGATTCTAAGTCTATTGCATATTTCAGTGAGAAGCTTAATGGGGCAGAATTGAACTATCCCACTTATGACAAAGAGTTTTATGCTCTAGTGAGAACTCTCCAAACGTGGCAGCACTATCTATAGCCTCGGGAATTCATCATTCATTTGTATCATGAGAGTTTGAAGTATCTGAAATCCCAAGGTAAGTTAAATAAGAAACATGCCAAATGGTTGGAGTTCATTGAGACTTTCCCCTATGTTATTAAATATAAAGCTGGGAAAGAAAATGTTGTTGCTAATGTCTTATCTAAAAGGTATACTTTAATTACTTCTTTGCATGCTAAGCTAGTAGGTTTTGAGCTTATAAAGGACCTGTAAAAGTCTGATTTTGATTTTGGTCAGCTATGGATTGATTATGCTAAGTATGCTAGTGGTGATTATTATAGGCATGATGGGTACTTGTTTAAGAAAGATAAATTATGTGTGCCTGCGTATTCTATACGTGATTTTCTTGTTAGAGAAACGCATGATGGTGGCCTAATGGGGCACTTTGGTGTTAAAAAGACTTTGGATATTTTGCATGAACATTTTCATTGACCTCACATGAAGCATGATGTGATTTCTGTTTTTGAAAAGTGTATTACTTGTAAACAGGTCAAGTCCAAAGTTATGCCACATGGATTTTATACACCATTGCCTATACCTAGTTAACCTTGGATTGATATTTCTAAGGATTTTGTGCTAGGGCTGCCGAGGTCACAAAGTGGCAAGGATAGTATTTTTGTGGTTGTTGATAGGTTTAGCAAGATGGCTCATTTTATTGCTTGTGCTAAAACTAATGATGCCACACACATTGTTGATTTGTTCTTTAAAGAAATAGTGTGCTTGCATGGTTTACTTAAAACAATAGTGAGTAATAAAGATGTGAAGTTCCTAAGTCACTTTTGACGAACCCTATGGGGTCAGTTAAGGACTAAACTTCTGTTTTCTACGGTTGCACATCCTTAAACGGATGGGCAAACTTAGGTTGTTAATAGAACACTTGCTACTATATTGCGTGCTATTATGCAAAAGAATCTTAAACGTTGGAAACAATCTTTGTCACATGTTGAGTTTGTTTATAATTGCACTGTACACTCTAATACTGCTTATTCCCCTTTTGAGGTTGTTTATGGATTTAATCATTTAACTCCCTTGGATATTTTACCTTTGCCTACTAATGAGTTTGCTAATCTTGATGGTAAGCAAAAGGCAAATTTTGTTAAAGACTTGCATTCCAAGGTTCTGGCTAATATTGAAAAGAAGAATGAGCAGTATCCTAGGAAAGCCAACAAGGGCCAAACTAGGGTTGTATTTGAACCAGGTGATTGGATTTGGGTATACCTTAGGAAGGTACGGTTTCCTACTCAAAGGAAATCAAAGTTGCACCCTCGAGGAGATGGGTCATTCGAAGTCCTTGAGTGGATTAATGATAATGCCTACAAAATTAATCTTCCTAGTAAGTATGGCAATGTTAATGCTACTTTTAATGTTGCTGACTTAACTTTGTTTGATGTAGGTACCGATTTAGATTTGAGGACAAATCATTTCGAGGAAGGAATGAATGATGTGAATCAGCTTGCTACACGCCCTAACCCTAGACATGTTCATGATCCCTTGCTTGGAGTTGGAGGCCCAATGACTAGAAGCAGGGCTAAGCATGTGAAAGAGGCACTACTGAGCCCAGTCCAAGAAGTGTAGACCAAGGAGAAAGCAGCTGGGCCAAGTTTAGAGTTGAGATGGATCACTTATCTGTCTCTTGTAGAAGGTGCGTATGGACAAGCTTGGAGCCCAAGTTTGGAGATCAACTTGGAAGAAACTTGAAGATCACGTTTGGGCATTAACTCAGGGATTAATGACCCCAATTTGCATAGTCTAGAGATGCATCATGGGTCTTATCTTGTTAGGCCAAAAAATATGTTTAATTTAGTTAGTTTTTATTTTTGGGCCTTTATGTTTATGGGCCAAAACGGGTATTAGGGTTTTATTAGCATTCTTAAAGGATTCGTTTTAGCTTGTAGCCTTTTAGCTGAATTCCTATACAAAGGATTCGTTTAGGTCTTGGCAAACAATTTTTTAGATTAATATTATTCAGTTTCTGAATTATTAAGTTTCTCTGGATTGAGAGCTTCCCTATTATTCTTGGGCAAAGAACCAAACTTGAACTTACCAAGGATCCTTCCTTGTTAAGGGTTCACCCTGTTGAGATAACCAAGGTCATCCCACTGTTTGGTATCCAGGCACTTCATTCCGATCCTTCGGGTGACGAGCACGCATCACCTTGTTCTATCAAACAAGCTTGTAAACTTCTTGCTTATGGGTCAATTGAATTCAGGAACACTACACTACATTCAAGGGAGCACCAAAGGTGCAAGTTTCACTGCATGTGGCTCATCCATGATAACTTTCTCAGGTTTGCGTGAACTAGCAGACTAATCACTAAGTAGGGATGTTCTGTTCAGCATGAGCAAACCTTTTCAAAACTAGTTAGGAATGGGCGTCACTATCTTAGCCTGGATCTAGCCAGGTTCTATTGATCATCTCCCCTTCCCCCTTGTCTCGGGGCTTCTTTGGCTTTAAGAGAGAAAGCCCACCATAAAAGTCTTTCTCTTCCGCCTTTCAAAGTTAGGGTGGTGGATGGTGCTATCCCTTATAACTAGTTTTCACTAGATTGGCAGAATTGGCCCTAGATAAAGAAGAGGATTCAAGATTTTCCTGTGATGATACAGCAAGATCCTTTCTCTAATTTCTTCAAGGCTAAGCTCATTCACATGAGTCTCCCACCAAGCTTTCACTTTATTTATTTTCTTCAAATTGCTTAAGTGTTTTTCTCTGATCTATCTTCTTAACAAGTTAAACAAATAATTCATGATGTTTTTTTTTGTTCAATTCATTGATCATGCCCACAAATTTTCAAGAGGGGTTGAATAATGTCCAAGACAAGGATTCTATAATGTTAAAAGGTAAAGTAAGAGAAATCGGTTTAATCTTAAACAATAAGTGATATCTATGTAATCTTTTCAAACCTTAAAGGATATTAATGTATGTAATTTATTATTAAAAATGAACAACCTATTCATTTCAAATAAAATGAATTCAACCCTAACAAAAGTACAATGTCATATTTCTTCCCCAACCACAACCATTGGTTGAAGATCTATAACAATGGAGTCACATGGAGATGGCTGGGAAGAAGAAATGTAAAAATAGCCTTTTCTTCCTCAAAAGGACAACAAGGAGCATTTGTGGTAAAAGGTGTTTGTATTGCTATATTTATCTGTGCAATGTTTTACACCTATATACCGGAGTGGTATGATTACAATTATAATTACAGAGACAAAATTTCTTAGATAATTCCTTGATTGATGCTCATTTGTGATAGTGGCATGATTGTTCATGATTCTCGTTCCTCTTATTGTCTTGATTTGTTTCCTTGATATGATGTTGACTTTCTTTATTTCACCCTCACATGATGGTGTCTCCGCAGTATATACCAATCTTGTAGATGTTGAACTAAAAGATTTTTCGATATTTTATGTTAGGAAATTTCTTTTTTGTTGGTACAAAAGATATGTCAACTAGTAGATGTAATGTGTGGTGTTGCTTACTAGTTTAGATAAGTCTAAAATAGTTTATGGTGACTTGTATGGTTTGGTATGGACTAAGTATGGGCATGTACTAGTAACTTTTGTGTATATGTAGCAGCTAAGGTGATTGAAAAAAGCTAAGATGAGTAAGAACAATATTTGCTGCATATACGTTTCTATTTTTAGTTTTTTTGCTCTTCTTCTTCTAAGCCTTAGAGTCTGAAATACTAACATGGTATCAAAACTCTAAATGATCTTTGAGGGCTATGAGTTTAGAAAAAAAAAAAAAAAAAACTCAGCTGTGAGTCTTAAAGAAAACCAACAAGGCTTTTCCTATCAAAAAAACCTTCATGGCTTCAAAAAAACCTAAGAAAAAATCATGGCTTCAAACAGCTACTTTGCTCCATCTCCTCCATCTTTCATAGGTGGAAATTACCCAGTCTGGGCTGTGAAGATGAAGGCATACCTTAGAGAATTTGACTTATGGGAAGTAGTGGAGATAGGAAGACAACCAGCTCCTCTATCTCTAAACCCCACTCTAGCTCAAATCAAGTAGCATAGTAAGGAGTGTGCTAAAGAATACAAAGCAGTAGTTGCTATTCATTCATCTTTGACATATGATATCTTTGCTAGAATCATGCATTATAAGACAACAAAACTGGCTTGGGACAAACTCAAAGGAGTTTCAAGGTAGTGAAAGAACTAGTCAAATACAAATGTTAAATTTGAGAAGAGAGTTTGAGTTGTTGAGGATAAGAGAATCAAAGACTACAAAAGAGGTTGTGGATAGGCTCATAAAGATAGTGAACCAGCTTAGGTTGCTTGGTGAAGAACTTACTAATAAGAGGATTGTCGATAAGGAACTCATTAGTCTACTTGAGAGGTTTGAGTCTAAAATCTCCTCTCCGGAACTTGTAAAATATCTATCTCAGTTGACCGTAACTGAGGTAGTGAGTGCCTTCCAAGGCTTGGAACAAAGAAGGCTTTAAAGCAAGATGAGTCAACTGAATGTGCTTTTCTAGTAAAGTTGAAAGAGAAGCAAGAAAGCAATATTGGATAAAACAAAAAATTTGATAAGAGAGAAGATGGTGAGTGTAACAATGGTAGAGCTAGAAGAGAAGAGTATACACCATGTTCTCACTGCAAAAAAAAAATAAATAAATAAAAATAATCATTTTGAAAAATTTTGCTCTTATAGGCCAAGTGTGAGATGTAGAGATGTAATTAGCTTGGTCATGTTAAAAAGGTGTGCAAGAACAAGGGAGTTCAACAAGGACAACAAGCATAACAAACACAAGTTGCTGAAGAACAGCTATTTGTTGCCTCTTACTTTTCTACAAGTAGTGCTAAAAGCACTTGGCTGATTAATAGAGGCAGTAAAAGTCACATGTCTCATGATGTTTCANAATCATTTTGAACAATTTTGCTCTTATAGGCCAAGTGTGAGATGTAGAGATGTAATTAGCTTGGTCATGTTAAAAAGGTGTGCAAGAACAAGGGAGTTCAACAAGGACAACAAGCATAGCAAACACAAGTTGCTGAAGAACAGCTATTTGTTGCCTCTTACTTTTCTACAAGTAGTGCTAAAAGCACTTGGCTGATTAATAGAGGCAGTAAAAGTCACATGTCTCATGATGTTTCCATTTTCAAGGAGTTAGATCATACCTACAACTCCAAAGATAAGATTGGCAATGGAGTATATGTTGATGTCAAAGGAAAATGTGTTGTTGGCATTAAAACACCTATAGGTACAAAACTTATTTATGATGTTTTGTTTATGCCTCAAATTAGCCAAAACTTGTTGACTGTTAAACAAATGCTAGAGAAGCATTATGATTTGCATTTTCAAGATATGTGCTACACAATATTTGACACACTTGGTTGTAAATTAATGACTGTTAAAATGAAGGGGAAAAGTTTTCCAATAGAGTGGAATTTTGATAAAATTGATCCTGCGAAGATTGACAAGAGTCAGATTGAAGGAAATACTTCCAGTAATAAGTTGGAGCAACAAAGGAAGAAATTTCAGAAGAATAAGATGAAGATATAGACAACTTTGATGTTGTACCTATCAAAGAAAACTATTGATGAAAATTATGAGAAATGCAATGTTGTGTTGCTGGAACCCACAGGATATAAGGAGGCAACAAGCAAACATGGCAAGAAAGCTTCAATTTAGGAAAAGAAGAATGTGTTCAAGAAAGATTTCAGTAGGAACTCAAAGAAGCATGAAGTGGAGGCTCAATCCTCAGCAAAAGCTAAGCATATTTCAGTAGCTAGAGCTACACATCATCCCAAACCAGAAATTGAAGAAGCTAAGAAGATTGATGAACTCAATATGATTTATCTGAGTTCTGAAGACCAGATTGAAATGTCTTGACCAAGACTTTTCCAAGAGCCAAATTCAAATTTCTGAGAAGTCTAGAGTCTTGAAGAAAAATCTCAAGGAGGAGTGTTGAACTATGAGATTTTTTTTTATATTTTAAGTTAGGAAATAATTTCTTTTTTGCTAGTGCAGAAAATCTTATATGTCAGCTAGTAGATATTATGTGTGATGTTGCTTACTAGTTTAGATAAATCTAAAATAGTTGTTGATGACTAGTGTGGTAGTCTATAGACTAGGTATATGCATGTACTAGTAAATTTTGTGTATATATAGCAGCTGAGGTGAATGGTAAAAGCTAAGAAGAGTAAGAACAATATTTGTTGCATACAACTTTCTATTTTTAGTTTTTCTACTCTTCTTCCTCTAAGCCTTTGAGTCTAAAATAGTAACAATACAAGAGTAACACAAATTTGGATTTTGGTAACGGTTTGGTAAGGGTATTTGCAGGTTGATCCTAAGTAGAAATGTGAGATATGTTAAGATACCCTTTGGTAACCAAATTGTGGACAAATTGAAGATCGAGTGCAATGTGTTTCATGCGAGAATGCAAGATGGAATTAAGGCTTAAGTATGTGGCACTAAGATTGTCACATAAAATTATGGGTTTGAAGGGAAGTGTGATCTTGAGTTCCTAAACAAGAGAGTGAACCCATCACAACTTAAAGGCTGTAAAGGCAACAAAACTAATCTCAACTTTTGTGGAGGACATGGTGAAGGCTCTTTGTTTGCATGACCTCCAAGAAATGGTGTGTTGTCTAGACAAACCAGGTATCTAGAAGAAGAGGCATAAGTGTCTTTGTCACCCACCCAGTCAACACTTGCAAAAGTAAGAAGGCAGTTTGTAGTTTTATATTGAAGCAAGAGTCCATAGATATGGTATGTTTTAGGTACTGAAGAACACGCTTTATAACTACCCAATGAAGAGTTGAGGGCCGATGCATAAACTAAGCCAATTTATTGACAATGAAGGCTATTTTCGAGCCGCATCATAGACGGGTATTGAAAGGAGCCAAGCATTCAATGATACTCAATAGCATTGGTGTGAGTTGCATTATCATTAATTATTGAAGAGCCAGCTAGCATATAGTTAATGTTTTGGCATCAAGCATGTTTCTTCAAGCAAGCAAGTCATTATGTACTTGTGTTGACTGAAGAAAAAACGTTTCAAGGTGTGAATTACTTCAAAGCGCAAGTAGTTGAGAATGCTAAGATCTTTGATGGAGAATCAATTAGAGAGAAAGTTAATTACATGATGAACCTATGCACTGCTATTGCTAGTAACAATTAGATAATCTACATAAACCAACACATAAACCCAAATATCAGCATTAGCATAGACAAAAAAAAGAGTCATCAAACTTTGAATGCAGAAAAACAATGGATGCCAAGAACTGGTAAATTTCCATATACTAGGCTTGTGAAGCCTATTTGAGACCATAAAGACATTTGCATGGACAACAAATATGATTGGGATATTAAGGTGAGACATACTTGGTGGTTGACTCATGTATACATCTTTTGTAATTTGCCCATGATAGAAAGCATTATTTACATCCAACTAACGAAAGGACTAGTTATGACTCGCTAAAGAGTTAAGAGCAAGCGAACAGTAAATGGTTTGATGAAAGGACTGAATGTGATAGAGAAATCCAAGCCAAGCTTGGCCATCAACCAGAAGTGGAGAGGTTTTATAACTTATTCACACAGACATCAATATGTGGGCCTATCACTCCTACTGCTATGGATGGATTTAGATACTTCATCACTCTTTATTGATGATTTCTCCATATAGTTGGATTGACTTACTTCATGAGAAATTTAAAATATGCAATCATCACCTTTTACCCATCTCCCATATTTTTTTATAATAATGAAATATGTCATCATCTTTCAAACAAGAAATTGACCATATATTTCATTATTAAAAAAAATGAAAGATGGATATAAAAAGATAGCATATTGAGCACATGCTCATAAACCTTAGATCTTCTGGTAAACATGTTTACAAATGCAAAGTAATTTATTTATTTGTATAACTTTCAAAACACAAAGATTTAGCCATCTACATGTATTTCCTTCTAGCCTTTCAAAATCAGGGTGGTGGATGGTGCTATCCCTTATCACTAGTTTTCACTTGATTGGTAGAATTGACCCTAGATAAAGAAGAGGATCCACAACTCTTCTCCTTAAGTTAATTCAAGATCCTTTCTCTAATTTCTTCATGGCTAAGCTCATTCACATGAGTCTCTCGCCAAGCTTTCACTTTATTTATTTTCTTCAAATTGCTTAAGTGTTTTTCCCTGATCTATCTTCTCAACAAGTTGAACAAACAATTCATTATGTTTTTTGTTCAATTCATTGATCCTGCCTACAACTTTTAAAGAGGGATTGACTATTGTCCAAGACAAGGATTCTATAATGTCATATTGTAAAGTAAGGGAAATCAATCTAATCTTAAAACAAGAAGTGATGTATGTCTAATTTTTTCAAACCTTAAAGGATATTAATGTACTTAATTTATTCTAAAAAATTAACAACCTATCCATTTCAAATAAAATGAATTCAACTATACCAAAAGTACAATGTCATATTTCTTTCCCAACCACAACCATTGGTTGAAGATATGTAACAAGGGAGTCACGTGGGGATGGTTGGAAAGAATAGATGAAAAAATGACCATTTTCTTCCTTAAAAGGACAGCAAGGAGCATTTGTGGTAAAAGGTATTTGTATTGCTATATCTATTTGTATAATGTTTTACACCTAAATATATACAGGAATGGTATGATTACAATTATAATTACAAAGACATAATTTCTTAGATAATTCCTTAATTGATACCTATTTGTGATTATAATTTCTTAGAAGTAGTAATTCAAATTAAATTACATCAAACCCGGTTGTAGCACAGGAACTCTGGATTATTAAGTTTGGCTCCTCTTGAATTTATTACAAAAGAACTTAGCCTTCCATGAAAGACTTAAACATAAAGAAAAGGTGGAAAACGAACTTAGCAAAAGGAGGCAGCATCAGCAGCTTCTGATGACTATGTGGTAATGTCTATATTATTCTCAACAACTTAAGAATAAATATTAGCTGGCTGCCTCCTCTAGGTTTCCAAATGGTTTCCTAATTACAAAATAAACTTAGTTTCCTAAAACTTTAATGGTAAAAACGTGATCAAGCCCTAGTGTCATGTGTGCTGGCCCAATAAGCAGATGTTGGCCCAAATAAACATGCTATGGTCCAATAGGCAGGTCTAAGGAAAGGAATCAGTCAATGCTAGGTGGATGCAGAAAATCTAGACTTCTTGCATGCTAATTTCAGTTGTCCAGACGTGAGAATCAGCTTCTGGATGCTTCATATAAAATATAGAATTTTCTGTCAGCTTTCCAACGAAACTAGAATAACATCAATCGGACATTTATAGCCCAAGATATGGTGAAAAATATAAGTAGTGCCAGAATTCAACAGTTATGCAATTAAAATCTATAAGTACCAACAAGTCCAAATCTGCAAAACATGTCTAAGGGCCATAAAAATCACTAGAAACACACACTAAAAGACTAAGTATAAGGGAAACAAATAGTGTAAAATAACGTCTCATCAAATTCTCCCACACTTAGCTTTTTGCACTCCTGGGCAAAATCACAAAAATCAAACTAGAGAAAGAAGACAATTCTCCAAACAAATCTAGAATGCAAAGATCAAAGTAAGAAAACAATTCAAACTTAAAGAAACAACAACACTCATGGAACAACATCTCTTGATAACTAGAGAACAAAAAGCATCGTAATTTCATTTAATAGGAATGAGTCAAAGTAAATAGTCTCTCACAAGATAAATAAATGTTCTCAATTCCCTCAAGTGTCAAATGTAAGTATTTCTCTCCAATTATCCTATCAAAATCACACTATCATAAGCTTGTTCACTTTCTCAGTCTCCATTACCTATGTCACATGCATAACACAAATCAAAAGGACTTTTAAAGGGTTGTAATGGGAAAGGTAAATGAATGACAAGAATATGGAAAAATGGCTAAAGCAGCCAAGGAATCACAAAGAGCATCTAATTATGGAGAAATTCAAGTACTTTATGCATCTTGACTTTGGGCTTCAACTCATTTTTACTTTTCCCAAAACAACTTTATTCTTTTGCTGTTGCTATATTTTTTTCATTTATTTTTTGAAGCATAACACTTAACAATTTAACCACAACCAATTAGCTATAACTTGATGCTCTTTTTTTTTTTTTTGTAAGAATTCACTCCTTTTTTATTCAATGCAATGCTCTTCAGTTCCTAAGGGTTGGGTAGGACATGGTTTTACACTTAGGCTTGTAATGAGCTACACATGAAAGAAATGATCATTAGGCTCAAAAAGGGGTAATCAAAGGATAACATCATTGTTAGCTATTTGGTCAAGTAGTTTCTCAAAGAAATGAATGTCTTAATCACTTTTATGCATGCATGTGCAAATGTAACCTCAACTAAGAAATAGAACAAGTTCTAAAGTGTCAAATTGATAGATGAAAACACACAAGAAAGAATCATGACATATGGCTCAAATCCTCACAGCTTATAAGACTACCAAGAATCAACTCATCAAGAACAAATTTTTGTTGCCATACCACTTAAATCCAAGAAGCAAGATAATTGTCCACTTATGTTGTAGCACTTTAGAATCAAAATTGCTTCAAACTATTCTCTTCACAACTCTTAAATTAATTGGAAAGAACCAGAAAATTCTAAAAACAAAACAGAAAAATAGCAAACCTAAAGGAGAGCAGAAAATAGAATTTTAAATGACAGAAAAATGTAAACAGAAAATTAAAGAACAGAAAATAGTAAAACATAAAACACACTCTAATAACATAAAACAAAAAAGTAAACATAAAACAGAAAATTAAACAAAAAAAAATGAACAAAACAGAAAGCATAAAAAATAGCATAGCAGGCTAATCCCTCCCTCACACTTAAATTTTTGTAGTGTCCTTAATGTAAAACACAAAGCAAACTGTAAAAGTAAGGCACTAAAAATAAAAGAGATAGGGAAAGAAAATAGCTTGTGGGTTTAAGTCTCATAGAGGGCAGCAGACAAGTGCACCTCCTCCACCACTTGCTCTTGAAAACCCTCATAAAAAGGTTTCAGCCGATGTCCGTTCACTAGGAAAGTCTTATTAGTTGCCTCATTCTTGATCTCAACTGCACCATAAGGGAAGACACGAGTCACCATAAAAGGACCCATCCACCTAGAACGAAACTTGCCGGGCATTAGCTTGAGGCAGGAATTGTAGAGCAGCACTTTTTGACCAATGTGGAACTCTTTTCTTACCAACAACTTGTCATGGACAGCCTTGGTCTTTTCTTTATAAATTATGGAATTCTCATAAGCTTCCAACCTAATTTCTTCCAATTCTTGTAGTTGCAGCTTCCTTTGAGAACCAGTTTGAGCCAAGTCAAGATTACACTACTTCACTGCCCAATACGCCTTATGCTCTATCTCCACTGGAAGGTGGCATGCCTTGCCAAAGACTAGCCTATAAGGCGACATGCCTATAGGGGTCTTGTAGGCAGTCTGATAAGCCCACAAAGCATCATCCAGACGCATGCTCCAATCTTTTCTGTTGGGTTGGATAGTTTTCTCTAAAATCTGCTTGATCTCCTTATTTGACACTTCTGCTTGCCCATTGGTTTGTGGATGGTAAGAGGTTGACATCTTGTGCACCACACCATAAAGCTAATAAAGCTGATCATCGAGGAGGTCTCTCTGATGGGAAGGTTGTCCAAAGTTAGTGGGATCCAGCTCAAGTGATCTGCTACCAAATTCTCAGCTCCACTCTTGTCTCTGATCTCAAGGTCGAATTCTTGCAAGAGCAACATCCATCTAATGAGCCTAGGCTTTGCATCCGGCTTCTTGAGCAAGTACTTCAAAGCTGCATGATCAGAGAAAGCAATTACTTTAGAATTCAATAAGTATGAACAAAATTTATCTAAAGCAAACACAACAGCAAGAAGCTCTTTCTTAGTGGTGGTATAATTTGCTTGGGCAACATCCAGAGTGCGAGATGCATAATAAATGATGTGGGACAGCTTGTGCACTCACTGTGCAAAGACAATGCCTACTGCAAAGTTTGATGCATCACACATCAGTGATGAGCAGCCGAGGCTCCTCAAATTAGTAAAATTTATAGTTGGTTTACCAAAGCTACTTGTAGCATAAGGCAACATCAAGTCGAACCAAAGGATTACTCTAAGTAGTGAATTATATTAAGAAACATATAAACAGAGGGAGTTTGTTTTGTTAAAGTGATTAACATAAATTAATTAAAAGTGGTAAACCTTAAGAAAAACAACCAATCCAAGTCTAACCGATTCTGATTTTAATCCATCCTTTATTTTAGAAAATCCATTCAATTATTAACCTAGTTCTTGGCCTTAAAACACATCAAGAAGCCTTTCAGTGCTCTATGGATATCCACTGGTTAAGCAACCAGAATTCGGATCAGCTAAGACTAAATGAATTAAGCACTCATTCAAATTCAATTTAACCTAAGTCTAGAATCCAGCCAAGGGTAAACAATCCGTCCAAAAACTTAGAAATATTGATTAACCTTTAATTTCCTCTTTTATCACATGTAATTAAGCAATCAACATATGAAAATCCAAATCCAAATTTAAGCAATTCAAACAGAATATTTCAGAGGAAGCAAAGAAGTAGATTAACCACTAAATGAATAATAATCAAAGCATAATCTCATAATCAATAATCAGAACAGGCAAAACCTGGATTGATTTAAGTATTCAACCCTCCATCAATAAGAGGAACCAAGTTTACAAAATATCTAGAGAGGAAACTTAGAGACTAAGAAAACAAGAACAAGTTATCTATAAAATATCTCCTAAAATATCCTTATGAATTTCGGCTGCCTCCTTCTGAGCATATAAGCCTCCAAAAATACATGCACACCCAAATTTCCCTTAGGTCACACTTATTCCCATGGGCCTTAGCATTCATTGGGCTTTAGTTTGAGCTCAATTGGACTTGTAATGAAGAAGTTAGGCCCATTTAAGTGCCAACAGGTCTCTTGAACCATCAGCCAACTTAGATAGGAAATAAGACCATCTAAACTATACAATTTGGTAAACTTGTCTTCATAATAATTCAAACTCTGAGTCTTAGCTTTCCAATGGGACCATTTTCAAGTCCATATGACATCTACAGCTCAAGTTATGGTCCAAACACTGCATGTGGGTCAGGATCCTGTGACAGCATCTCTTCTCTGGCTTCCAGGCTGCATATGACCTTCTGGACATCCGAATTGAAAGTTGTAGATAATTCTCTCAGAGTTTCTACAAGGTGTGACTCAAAATTTTTAGGCATTCAAAACTAAAGATATGCATGAAACACAGAGACAACATAAAATGCCCAGTATTGCTGAAAAATACAATTATCCAAAGTCATGAAATGTGGCCCAAGCGCACTCAATTCTGCCCAAAAGAGGTTTAAAAGACTAAATATGAGGGTTAACTACTGTATAAAAAGTGTGTTCATCAATCAGCTCGAAGGGAAACTCCCAGTTAGATGGCTACATGATGGGAAGAGAAGTAAGACTCTACTTCAGCTAATCGAAGGCGGCTCTGCACTGCTTATCAAATTCGAAATCCATTTCTTTTTGGAGAAGCCTAGACAGTGGAAGGGCAATCTTTCTGAAATCCTTGATGAATTGCCTGTAAAACACTGCATGACCAAGAAAGAAACGCACTTCTCGCACACAGGTGGGGTAGGGTAAAGAGGCAATAACATCTATCTTAGCCTTATCTACTTCAATTTCTTTGCTGAAAATTACATGCCCTAAAACTATGCATTGTTCTACCATGAAATGACATTTCTCAAAATTAAAGACAAGGTTAGTCTCAATGCATCTATCCAGTACTCTAGCAAGGCTATCTAAACATGCATCAATGGAGGATCCATATACAGTAAAGTCATCCATAAATACTTCCATGCAGTGTTCTAAAAATTCAAAAAATATGCTCAGCATACACCGCTAGAATGTACCAGGGGCATTACAAAGGCCGAAAAGCATCCTCCTATATGCAAATGTGCCGAATGGACAGGTAAAAGTCCTCTTCTCTTGATCCTCCTGGGCTATGTGAATCTAAAAATAGCTTGAGAAGTCATCTAGGAAGCAGTAATGGGACTTCCCTGCCAACCTCTCCAGCATCTGATCAATGAAAGGCAGAAGGAAATGATCATTCCTTGTTGCCTGGTTGAGTTTTCTTTAGTCGATGCAGACGCGCTAGCTGTTCTGCACTCTAGTGGGAATCAACTCGTTCTTCTCATTGGTCACTACAGTGATGCCACTTTTCTTGGGAACCATTTGCACTGGACTCACCCATTTACTGTCTGAGATGGGGTAAATTATGCTGGCTAATAACAGCTTACTCACTTCTTTTTTGACCACATCCAGAATCAACGGGTTAAGTCACTTTTGCGGCTACCTCACTGGTTTAGCTTCTTCCTTTAGTAAAATGCGATGCATTCAGGTGGAAGGGCTAATGCCAGGAATGTCTGCAAGTGTCCATCCAATGGCTATCTTCTGTTGCTTCAAGATCTGCAACAACCTCTTTTCTTGTTTAGGTTGTAGATTGTTGGCTATGATGACAGACAGCTTCTCTTCTTCTGCCAGAAAGGCATACTTCAGATGATCAGATAACGGTTTCAGCTCCAATATAGGTGGCTGCTATACATAGGGGACTAATTTGGTTGGAGATGCCAAATCTGCTACCTGAAGCTCAGCAACACCTGCAAGCTCTACACTATGCTCCAAAACAGTCTCATCATATCCCAAATAGTTAGAAATTTCAGAATAGGCAGCACAACTCCCATCATAATTAGTACATGCAGGGCATTCTAAAGTTTCTAGCAAAACTACTATATCAAGAAATTTAGCTACCAATTCAGCATGCACATCATCAACTAGCAGGTCTATGACATCTATTTGGAACATTGAATGCTCTTTTAAAGGGTGTTTCATGGCATCACATAAATTAAAACGAATTATATTGTCACTAAATTCCATGGAAAAGGTACCAGCATGCACATCAATTATAGTCTTAGCAGTTTTACGGAAGGGTCTACCTAAGATCAAAGGAGCGTATCTAGATGTAGACTCATCCTTCATATTTAACACATAAAAGTCAACTAGAAATATTAAATCATTTACCCTAACCAAAACATCCTCAAGAAGGCCTGTAGGATATTCTGTGCTTCTATTAGCAAGTTGAATGACTACTCTAGTGGGTTTCAGTTCTCCAATCTGCAGTGATGAATAGATGGACTTGGGCATCACGTTGATTGAAGCTCCCAGATCTAGCATGGCATTTATAAACTGTTTGTCTCCAATAGTGCAGGGAATGGTGAAAGTCCCAGGATCAGTGCACTTGGACAGCAAGTTAGGTTGAATCATGGCTGACACGTTTCTTTCTATGCTCACTTTCTCATTACCCTTCAGCTTCCTCTTGTGGGTACACAAATCCTTAAGAAACCTTGCATACTTGAGAATCTGTTTGATGGCTTCCAGGAAAGGTATATTGACTTCTACCTTCCTGAAAGTATCCATGATCTCTCTATCTAGCTCATGCTCAACAATTTTCTTGGACTGTGTAACTCTATTTGGAAAGAGGAGAGGAATGCTGGGAGTAGAGCTCTCTGCCTAGTCCTGAAGGAGGAATGGCTGCTGTTTTGGGATAGCTTTAGGGGCTGGATCCTTTTCTTGGATAGAATTGGGGATTGTGGAAGGCAGGCTAGGTTCTAGAACACTTACTTCCTTGCCACTATGCAGGGTTATGACACTCACATTGCCTCTCAGATTGGTGACTGTTTGAGAAGGTAAACTGTCAGAACCTTAAGACTTCAACTCACTAATGGTGGTTGCAAGTTGGCCTATTTGAGTCTCCAGGCTCTGAATACTAGTCTCAGTCCTCTGTTGGAATTGGATGTTGCTGCTAGCCAGCTGCTTCACTAAATCTTTCAGGCTCGGTTCTGGCTTGTTAGCTTGCTGCATAGGCTGCTTCATTGGTGCTTGGAACTGCTAGTTGCTTGAACTTGCATTGTATCTAGGTTGTTGTGGCTGGTACGTTTGTTGCTGCTGGTACGTTTAACCAGAATTGCCTCCATACCTCAAGTTCGGGTGATATCTCTAGCCAGGGTTATATGTTGAAGAGTAGGGGTCATATCTGGGTTGCTGGTAAGGTCTGCCAGGAAAGACTCCAGTCACTACTTCAGTGTTATCCTGGAAAGTAGGGCACTGATCCGTCAGATGACTGGCTAGGGCACAAATTCCATATAGCTTGGCAAGAACTTGAACTAGTGTGTGGCCCATTGCTAACTGCCTAACCAAAGAGGTCAATTCCTCAAAACGGTTCTCTACCCTTTGTTGATCCACCATCTGCACCTCGTTCACTCCCCTAGCAGGAGTAACCATCCTTGTGCCAAATTGTTGCACATTGGTTGCCATGTTTTTGATTAAGTCTCTTACAGCCACAGGGGTCTTGTCCACCAAGGCACCTCCAGAAGCAGCATCCACATAGCTCCTATCCATAGGAAGAAAACCTTCGTAGAAGTACTGGATGAGTAGCTGGTCACTGATTTGGTGATGAGGACAGCTCTCACACAGTTTCTCAAATCTCTCCCAGTATTCATGTAATGTCTCTCCACTATGTTGCCTTATGCCACATATCTATTTCCGAATGGCAGCAGCTCTTAAGGTAGGGAAGAATCTTTCAAGAAAACACCTCTTCAAGTCATTCCAGCATGTGATGATGGATGACTGCTCCATCTAATGAAAAGGGAAAGGCCCTCAGCTTAATGTGCTCCTCTTCAATTGACTGAGGCTTCATGGTAGAACACACTATGTGAAATTCTTTCAAAAGCTTGTGATGATCTTCACCTGCAAGTCCATGAAACTTTGGGAGCAAGTGTATTAATCCATACTTTAATTCAAAATTAGTATCAGGATACTGAATACATAAAGCTTGGTAATTATCATCAGGGGCAGCCAATTCCTTAGGAGTCCTAGCCCTAACATGCATGCCATTATTTCCAGCCCCATTATTAGCAACAAGATCAACCTTAGGATTAATGTAATTTACAACCATATTATGCTCTATATGATTAGGATTTCTACGTGCCCTAGCAAGTGTGTGCAAAGTTCTCTCTATTTCAGAATCACCTTCAAGTAGTTCAAAATGAGAGGACCGAGTCATACACCATGCAAATAAAGTGAAAAAAAA
>QAOA01006558.1:144964-226563 GCA_003255065.1 Cercis canadensis | reverse complement strand
ATCTGCTACCAAATTCTCAGCTCCACTCTTGTCTCTGATCTCAAGGTCGAATTCTTGCAAGAGCAGCATCCATCTAATGAGCCTAGGCTTTGCATCCGGCTTCTTGAGCAAGTACTTCAAAGCTGCATGATCAGAGAAAGCAATTACTTTAGAATTCAATAAGTATGAACAAAATATATCTAAAGCAAACACAACAGCAAGAAGCTCTTTCTTAGTGGTGGTATAATTTGCTTGGGCAACATCCAGAGTGTGAGATGCATAATAAATGATGTGGGACAGCTTGTGCACTCGCTGTGCAAAGACAATGCCTACTGCAAAGTTTGATGCATCACACATCAGTGATGAGCAGCCGAGGCTCCTCAAATTAGTAAAATTTATAGTCGGTTTACCAAAGCTACTTGTAGCATAAGGCAACATCAAGTCGAACCAAAGGATTACTCTAAGTAGTGAATTATATTAAGAAACATATAAACAGAGGGAGTTTGTTTTGTTAAAGTGATTAACATAAATTAATTAAAAGTGGTAAACCTTAAGAAAAACAACCAATCCAAGTCTAACCAATTCTAATTTTAATCCATCCTTTATTTTAGAGAATCCATTCAATTATTAACCTAGTTCTTGGCCTTAAAACACATCAAGAAGCCTCTCAGTGCTCTATGGATATCCACTAGTTAAGCAACCAGAATTCGGATTAACTAAGACTAAATGAATTAAGCACTCATTCAAATTCAATTTAACCTAAGTCCAGAATCCAGCCAAGGGTAAACAATCCATCCAAAAGCTTAGAAATATTGATTAACCTTTAATTTCCTCTTTTATCACATGTAATTAAGCAATCAACACATGAAAATCCAAATCCAAATTTAAGCAATTCAAACAGAATATTTCAGAGGAAGCAAAGAAGTAGATTAACCACTAAATGAATAATAATCAAAGCATAATCTCATAATCAATAATCAGAACACGCAAAACCTGGATTGATTTAAGTATTCAACCCTCAATCAACAAGAGGAACCAAGTTTACAAAATATCTAGAGAGGAAACTTAGAGACTAAGAAAACAAGAACAAGTTATCTACAAAATATCTCCTAAAATATCCTTATGAATTTCGGCTGCCTCCTTCTGAGCATATAAGCCTCCAAAAATACATGCACACCCAAATTTTTCTTAGGTCACACTTATTCCCATGGGCCTTAGCATTCATTGGGCTTTAGTTTGAGCTCAATTGGACTTGTAATGAAGAAGTTAGGCCCATTTAAGTGCCAACAGGTCTCTTGAACCATCAGCCAACTTAGATAGGAAATAAGACCATCTAAACTATACAATTTGGTAAACTTGTCTGCATAATAATTGAAACTCTGAGTCTTAGCTTTCCAATGGGACCATTTTCAAGTCCATATCACATCTACAGCTCAAGTTATGGTCCAAACACTGCATGTGGGTTAGGATCCTGCGACAGCATCTCTTCTCTGGCTTCCAGGCTGCATATGACCTTCTGGACATTCGAATTGGCTTTGGAACCCTGAATGAAAGTTGTAGATAATTCTCTCAGAGTTTCTACAAGGTATGACTCAAAATTTTTAGACATTCAAAACTAAAGATATGCATGAAACACAGAGACAACATAAAATGCCCAGTATTGCTGAAAAATACAATTATCCAAAGTCATGAAATGTGGCCCAAGCCCACTCAATTCTGCCCAAAAAAGGTTTAAAAGACTAAATATGAGGGTTAACTACTATATAAAAAGTGTGTTCATCAATCAGCTCGAAGGGAAACTCCCAGTTAGATGGCTACATGATGGGAAGAGAAGTAAGACTCTACTTCAGCTAATCGAAGGCGGCTCTGCACTGCTTATTAAATTCGAAATCCATTTCTTTTTGGAGAAGCCTAGACAGTGGAAGGGCAATCTTTCTAAAGTCCTTGATGAATCGCCTGTAAAACACTGCATGACCAAGAAAGGAACACACTTCCCGCACACAGGTGGGGTAGGGTAAAGAGGCAATAACATCTATCTTAGCCTTATCTACTTCAATTTCTTTGCTGAAAATTACATGCCCTAAAACTATGCATTGTTTTACCATGAAATGACATTTCTCAAAATTAAAGACAAGGTTAGTCTAAATGCATCTATCCAGTACTCTAGCAAGGCTATCTAAACATGCATCAATGGAGGATCCATATACAGTAAAGTCATCCATAAATACTTCCATGCAGTGTTCTAAAAATTCAAAAAATATGCTCACCATACACCGTTGGAATGTACCAGGGGCATTACAAAGGCCGAAAAGCATCCTCCTATATGCAAATGTGCCGAATGGATAGGTAAAAGTCGTCTTCTCTTGATCCTCCGGGGCTATGTGAATCTAAAAATAGCTTGAGAAGTCATCTAGGAAGCAGTAATGGGACTTCCCTGCCAACCTCTCCAGCATATGATCAATGAAAGGCAGAAGGAAATGATCATTCCTTGTTTCCTGGTTGAGTTTTCTATAGTCGATGCAGACGCGCTAGCTGTTCTGCACTCTAGTGGGAATCAACTCGTTCTTCTCATTGGTCACTACAGTGATGCCACTTTTCTTGGGAACCATTTGCACTGGACTCACCCATTTACTGTCTGAGATGGGGTAAATTATGCTGGCTAATAACAGCTTACTCACTTCTTTTTTGACCACATCCAGAATCAACGGGTTAAGTCACTTTTGTGGCTACCTCACTGGTTTAGCATCTTCCTCTAGTAAAATGCGATGCATGCAGGTGGAAGGGCTAATGCCAGGAATGTCTGCAAGTGTCCATCCAATGGCTATCTTCTGTTGCTTCAAGATCTGCAACAACCTCTTTTCTTGTTTAGGTTGTAGATTGTTGGCTATGATGACAGGCAGCTTCTCTTCTTCTGCCAGAAAGGCATACTTCAGATGATCAGATAACGGTTTCAGCTCCAATATAGGTGGCTGCTATACATAGGGGACTAATTTGGTTGGAGATGCCAAATCTGCTACCTAAAGCTCAGCAACACCTGCAAGCTCTGCACTATGCTCCAAAACAGTCTCATCATATCCCAAATAGTTAGAAATTTCAGAATAGGCAGCACAACTCCCATCACAATTAGTACATGCAGGGCATTCTAAAGTTTCTAGCAAGCCTACTATATCAAGAAATTCAGCTACCAATTCAGCATGCACATCATCAACTAGCAGGTCTATGACATCTATTTGGAACATTGAATGCTCTTTTAAAGGGTGTTTCATGGCATCACATAAATTAAAACGAATTATATTGTCACCAAATTCCATGGAAAAGGTACCAGCATGCACATCAATTATAGTCTTAGCAGTTTTACGGAAGGGTCTACCTAAGATCAAAGAAGCGTATCTAGATGTAGACTCATCCTCCATATTTAACACATAAAAGTCAACTGGAAATATTAAATCATTTACCCTAACCAAAACATCCTCAAGAAGGTCTGCAGGATATTCTGTGCTTCTATTAGCAAGTTGAATGACTACTCTAGTGGGTTTCAGTTCTCCAATCTGCAGTGATGAATAGATGGACTTGGGCATCACGTTGATTGAAGCTCCCAGATCTAGCATGGCATTTATAAACTGTTTGTCTCCAATAGTGCAGGGAATGGTGAAAGTCCCAGGATTAGTGCACTTGGACAACGAGTTAGGTTGAATCATGGCTGACACGTTTCTTTCCATGCTCACTTTCTCATTACCCTTCAGCTTCCTCTTGTGGGTACACAAATCCTTAAGAAACCTTGCATACTTGAGAATCTGTTTGATGGTTTCCAGGAGAGGTATATTGACTTCTACCTTCCTGAAAGTATCCATGATCTCTCTATCTAGCTCATGCTCAGCAATTTTCTTGGACTGTGTAACTCTATTTGGAAAGAGGAGAGGAATGCTGGGAGTAGAGCTTTCTGCCTAGTCTTGAAGGTGGAATGGCTGCTGTTTTGGGATAGCTTTAGGGGATGCAGGGTCTGGATCCTTTTCTTGGATAGAATTGGGGATTGTGGAAGGCAGGCTAGGTTCTAGAACACTTACTTCCTTGCCACTACGCAGGGTTATGACACTCACATTGCCTCTCAGATTGGTGACTGTTTGAGAAGGTAAACTGTCGGAACCTTGAGACTTCAACTCACTAATGGTGGTTGCAAGTTAGCCTATTTGAGTCTCCAGGCTCTGAATACTAGTCTCAGTCCTCTGTTGGAATTGGATGTTACTGCTAGCCAGCTGCTTCACTAAATCTTTCAGGCTCGGTTCTGGCTTGTTAGCTTGCTGCATAGGCTACTTCATTGGTGCTTAGAACTGCTAGTTGCTTGAACTTGCATTGTATCTAGGTTGTTGTGGCTGGTACGTTTGTTGCTGCTGGTACGTTTGACCAGAATTGCCTCCATACCTCAAGTTCGGGTGATATCTCTAGCCATGGTTATATGTTGAAGAGTAGGGGTCATATCTGGGTTACTGGTAAGGTCTGCCAGGAAAGACTCCAGTCACTACTTCAGTGTTATCCTGGAAAGTAGGGCACTGATCTGTCAGATGACTGGCTAGGGCACAAATTCCATATAGCTTGGCAAGAACTTGAACTGGTGTGTGGCCCATTGCTAACTGCCTAACCAAAGAGGTCAATTCCTCAAAACGGTTCTCTATCCTTTGTTGATCCACCATCTGCACCTCGTTCACTCCCCTAGCAGGAGTAACCATCCTTGTGCCAAATTGTTGCACATTGGTTGCCATGTTTTTGATTAAGTCTCTTACAGCCACAGGGGTCTTGTCCACCAAGGCACCTCCAGAAGCAGCATCCACATAGCTCCTATCCATAGGAAGAAAACCTTCGTAGAAGTACTGGATGAGTAGCTGGTCACTGATTTGGTGATGAGGACAGCTCTCACACAGTTTCTCAAATCTCTCCCAGTATTCATGTAATGTCTCTCCACTATGTTGCCTTATGCCACATATCTATTTCCGAATGGCAGCAGCTCTTAAGGTAGGGAAGAATCTTTCAAGAAAACACCTCTTCAAGTCATTCCAGCATGTGATGATGGATGACTGCTCCATCTAATGAAAAGGGAAAGGCCCTCAGCTTAATGTGCTCCTCTTCAATTGACTGAGGCTTCATGGTAGAACACACTATGTGAAATTCTTTCAAAAGCTTGTGATGATCTTCACCTGCAAGTCCATGAAACTTTGGGAGCAAGTGTATTAATCCATACTTTAATTCAAAATTAGTATCAGGATACTGAATACATAAAGCTTGGTAATTATCATCAGGGGCAGCCAATTCCTTAGGAGTCCTAGCCCTAACATGCATGCCATTATTTCCAGCCTCATTGTTAGCAACAAGATCAACCTCAGGATTAATGTCATTTACAACCATATTATGCTCTATATGATTAGGATTTCTACGTGCCCTAGCAAGTGTGTGCAAAGTTCTCTCTATTTCAGAATCACCTTCAAGTAGTTCAAAATGAGAGGACCGAGTCATACACCATGCAAATAAAGTGAAAAAAAATACTCTAAAACACATTAGAACACACAGAAACAGAAAAACAGTGAAACAGTGAAAGAAAAAGGCAAAAACCAAAACACACCAAATGTATTAAACAAAGGCAAAAAGACACCAAAATAACACTAGTTGACCCATCTAAACATTTTTAAAAAAATTTCTACCACCATAGCATGAAAGCTTGATAAAAATGGAACTCAAAAATCAAATAAAAAATCTTAAAAAATTGGAAAAGTTGTCAAAACGACAAAATTCAGCTTAAAAACATAGACCTCATGACATGAGCATGACTATTGATTGTCATGCCATTTTCCTTCAACTGACCAAGTTTCAGATCAATCGGAGCACAAAAATTCGGCTGGAACTGTACACACGAAAACCACTAAATCTAACTGAAACGAAGGAAAAACAAGGGAAAACTGGCACCAAGGCACCAGAATTCAGACAATGGAAACCTAAAACATCAAAGGAAACAAAACAACAAGAAACTATCACCACAATGCTCAAAAAGTATAAAAAAATTTGCCAAAAAGTGAACAAAGACGGCAAAGGAAACAGAATAGCGGCAAAGGAGGCTAAACAAGGGTAATAACAGCACAAAGTTCACCTCACAATGCTTCTTACAATGTAATTCCTTTGTTCACTAATTTGCAGCTCAATCCAAGTTGGTGAGAATCGAAAACAACACAGACACATAAACACTAAACAGAGAAAGAAAACCTAAACAAATAAGGAAAACAAAATAGGAAAGCAAGTAGAACAGGAGGAAAACGAATGAAGAACAATTACTAGAAACAAGAACAGTAAGCAATCAAAATAGTAACAAAAGAGTCCTAAGAAGATTAATATGTTAGATGAAATCCCCGACAACGACGCCAAAATTTTGACGGGTGTCGAATCGTACAAAATTATAATACTAATTGCAACTAAATTGTAGTATAGAATGCAACCAGTGTCGTCTCTCAAGGATTCACCAGAACAATTAATCTGTTAGAACTTAAGCAGGAATAGAATAGGGGGGTTTGTTGTAGAATGCAGAATAATCAGAATTCAGAAAGCAGTAAATAGGATTTAATCAAATAAGAGAAAACACAATCAACCCAAGCAGGCAACCAAACCTTAATCCGTCCTTGTTCACTAAAGATAACTTCGATTTGATTTAATTCTTGGTTAAGTGTTACGTGGAACCCCTAACAATAACACTTAGAATTCCTACTGATTTACCAATCAGGATTCAATTAATCATAGAATTAAGAATCTAGGCAACCGCTCTATATCACTAAGTCCATATTAATTTAAGAACCGAATTGTCCAAGTTAACCATATATTAAAAACCTTTAAAGTATGATTATCAATCTGATTACTGAGATGAATCTAATCAACCGATTTAAATTCATATAAAGCATGCATGCAATTAAAATATCATTCAATCACATGAAGAAAGGAAGAAGCAGTAATTCAAATTAAATTAAATCAAACCCGGTTGAAGCACAGGAACTCTGGATTATTAAGTTTGGCTCCTCTTGAATTGATTACAAAAGAACTTAGCCTTCCATGGAAGACTTAAACACAAAGCAAAGGTGGAAAACAAACTCAGCAAAAGGAGGCAGCAACAACAGCTTCTGATGACTATGTGGTAATGTGTATATTATTCTCAACAACTTAAGAATAAATACTAGCTGGCTGCCTCCTCTAGGTTTCCTAATTACAAAATAAACCTAGTTTCCTAAGACTTTAATGGTAAAAACGTGATCAAGCCCTAGTGTCATGTGTGCTAGCCCAATAAGCAGATATTGGCCCAAATAAACATGCTCTGGTCAAATAGGCAGGCCTAAGGAAAGGAATCAGTCAATTCTGGGAGGATGTAGAAAATCTGGACTGCTTGCGCGTAAATTTCAGTTATCAAGACGAGAGAATCAGCTTCTGGGCTCTTCATATGAAATGTATAATTTGCTGTCAGCTTTCCAACGAAACTAGAATCACATCAATCGGACATATGTATCCCAAGATATGGTAAAAAAACGTAAGCAGTGCCATAATTCAACAATTATGCAATTAAAATCTATAAGCACCAACAAGTCCAAATCTACAAAACATGTCTAAGGGCCATAAAAATCACTAGAAAGACACACTAAAAGATTAAGTATAAGGGAAACAAATAGTGTAAAATAACGTCTCATCACCCCGTAGCTCTTCTTCCTCATTTACATATTCACTTTTCCCTCTCCTTACCTCAGTTTCTCTCCTCTAACTCGTGCGATTTCAGTTTTCCAGCCATTCTTCACTTTTTTTCCGGCAGCATCAAGGAGTTTCTAGCTCAGTTTATTGAAGTAGAGGTAGGCCTATTTCTACCGATTTCTAGTTTATATTTTTGTCTCTAAACCAAACTTAAAGTTCTTCTGTTTCTGGGTAGATTATTTTGTAGTGTTATCATCTTTTGTTTGTGGAATTGTGTCCATGTGATTATAGATTAAGGCATACCTCATTTTGATGGAAGATTTGTTGATTGCTATAGGTATCCAAATTTAAGTAACTTTTTTCCATTTTTCTCACACCAAAAGTAAGTCCGTGAGAAAATTTCTCACAGAACGGAATTTCATGAGAAATTTGGTTTGTCATGCAGATTTTTCTCATGGCCCAAAATCCGTGAGAAATGCATTTGTCACGGATTTTTGGGTGTTTTCTCATGGACAAAATCCGTGAGAAAATCCTTTTTTTCTTGTAGTGCTCTAGATCCCACTCTAGCTCAAATCAAGTAGCATAGTGAAGAGCATGCCAAAGAATACAAAGCACTAGTTGCTATTCATTCATCTTTGACATATGATATCTTTGCTAGAATCGTGAATTATAAGACAACAAAATTGGCTTTGTAACAATCAATGGAACATTTAATTTCCTTTTGATGTGAAATTACAATCAACAATGTTGTGACAAGGGTTTCGAGGAAGTAGGTCCCATGTGTGTTGTTTCAACAAGGCATTGAACTCATTGAATATAGCTTGGTGTCATTCTGAAAATTTTAGAGCCTCGCAAACAATCGTGGGTTCTAAGGATGGGGGCATAGAATGCTTGGAGGTTGTAAAGATCTTTTTTGGCTTGTAGATATCATTCATAGCCTTGGTGATCATGTGGCAGGGTTGAGGTTCTACTACATAATAGTACATTATTTTATAGTATTTATTTCCTTTATACTTAGTCTTTTGGTGTGCATTTCTACTAATTTTGATAGCTTATAGATATATTTTATAGATTTGGACTTGTTAGTGCTTGTAGGATTTTATTTGCATAATTGGTGATTTTTGGCACTGTTTACATTTTTCGCTATATCTTGAGCTGCAATTTGTCCAATTGATGTGAGTTCAGTTTTGTAGAAAAATTGAGAGAAAATAGTAAATCNTTTATTTCCTTTATACTTAGTCTTTTGGTGTGCATTTCTACTAATTTTGATAGCTTATAGATATATTTTATAGATTTGGACTTGTTAGTGCTTGTAGGATTTTATTTGCATAATTGGTGATTTTTGGCACTGTTTACATTTTTCGCTATATCTTGAGCTGCAATTGTCCAATTGATGTGAGTTCAGTTTTGTAGAAAAATTGAGAGAAAATAGTAAATTTTTTATGCAGAGCTCAGGATCTAATTCTCATGTTTGGATATCTGAATTTCACATGGAAGCAGTTTAGAATTTTTGCACCCGTCCAGCACTGGGCCTTGTTCTGCTTATTAGGCCAGCACACGCACATTGAGCTTTGTCATGTTTTTACAATTAGGGTTTAGGAAATTAAGTATTATTTTTTAATTAGGAAACCTATTCTAAAGGAGACATATATATTTCGGAGTTGGAGAAAAACACTTATTCTTCTTTTTCTGCTTCTTGCAATTTTACCTTAGACATTTTTTGTATTCATGTCTTCCATGGAAGGCTAATTTTTGTTGTAATCAATTCAAGAGGAGCCAACCTTTGTTAATCCAGAGTTCATATGCTTCACTATCCTGTTTGATTTAATTCAATTTGACTTTCATGTTCTTGTCTATTATGTGATTGAATGGTAATTTAATTCCATGATTTGGATGAATTCAGTCAGTTGATTGTGCTCATCACGGTAATCAAATTGTTAATCACATATTGAAGGTCTTTGTTGTATGGTTACCTTGTGAAATTCAGTTTTTAAATTAATCTAGATTTATTGATATAGTGCAGTTGTCTAGGGTCTTAATTCTTAGATTAATTGAATCCTGAATGGTTATTTAGTATGAATTATGAGTGTTATTGTTAGGGGTTCCAAGTAACATTCATCCAAGGGTTAAAATTAAATTCAAATTATCTTTAGGGAACAAGCATGGATTAATTAGGTTCGGTTGCCTATTTAGATTGATTGCATTCTCATATTTTGATCTAATTTTGTTTTGTTTTGTATTTGATTTCCTTTACATATTGCACTCAAACTCAATCCCCACCTTGTTTACGTTAAGCCCTAGTTAGATTGAAGTGTTCTGGTGAATCCTTGGGAGACGACCTGGTTGCACACCATATTACAAATCTTTGCAATTGGTTGTTGTAATTTTGCATGATTCAGCACCCGTCACTACATGAGAGACATTAAGTGGAGCAGTGTGGGAGAAATGAAGAATTTGATGAAGATGGTGGCATTGAAGAACTCGCCTATTTCCATACATGTTGATGGCTGTCCAGATATCATAAGAAGTTTTTGTGGCAACAACATTGAGAAATGTTGCAACATATTCAAAGATAGATGCAATGAGGGTTGATTTGATGAAGTTCTCTTGACGAACCCAAGTTGTGTGAGCTAAGTTGAGTTCAAGTTTGCCTACAAAATGATGGTGTCAAACAGTGCTTCACCCTAGCTATTCACACAGCCAAGAAGATCATAGTTGGCACTACAAAAATCACTTTTTCTCACGAAACAATAATCCGTGAGAAAATCATATGATTTCTCATGGATTTCCTCATAGAATATGACTGTTAGGATTCTCTCACAGAATTTCTCACGGACAGAGTTGACTGTGAGAAAAATCCGTGAGAATTGGCGCCCCAACTATAACCATAAATGTGTTGACCATTCTCATAAACTCTATTCGTGAGAAAATTTGAATTGTCTCCCGGACTTTCTCATGGGGCTTGTACTCCGTGAGAAAGTCCGTGAAAAATCGCTACGCACAGTTTCACTTAAAATTTGAAATCTAAGAGTATGTTTTTCATAGACAAAGTTCGTGAGAAAATCTATTTCTCTTCTCCCTCGCACAGCCACAGCCTCCATTTCCATTTTTCAAACATTTCTCTCCCTCCCTGGAGTAAATCAGCACCATTTCAACTTCCGAAGCTTGGGTTTTGCTCCACAAGTCCCCCTACTTCTAGTCTACCGATTCAGATTTTGAGGTTTTTGCTCATTGAGATAGGTTCCTCTACTCATCTCTTATCTCTAAATTTTTATATGTTTTGAATGAGTAATTTTATTTCAATTACCATGAACATTATAGGATTTAGCTGTTTAAATTGTTTATTGCTTATTTTAGATAGTGTAGGAGTTGTTTTAGATGTAGCTGCATAATATAGATTGATAGATAGTGAAATTGATAATGAAATATATATATATATATATATATATATATATATATATATATATCATTTGTTAAGATTAGGAACTCAAATTTGTTATATGCTTGATGTTGAATAATTTTGGAATTTTTTCTGAATTTTTTGAATGGTGTAGAAATAATGTTGTAATTTTTTCAACTGCTATGTAGGTTTTTTTTTTACCTTTACTACTATGTAATTTTGTATGTTTGAATAAATTGTAATGTCCTAATTGTGTTTCTGTTGAATTGTGTAGAATTTTAAATTCCTAAAATGTTCAATTCTAAAGATGGTGACATTGAAGAACTCGATCTATTTGCATACATGTTGATGGCTGTCCAGATATCATAAGAAGTTTTTGTGGCAATAACAATGAGAGATGTTGCAACATATTCAAAGATAGACGCAATGAGGGTTGATTTGATGAAGTTCTCTTGACAAACCCAAGTGGTGTGAGCTAAGTTGAGTTCAGGTTTGCCTACAACAATGATGGTGTCAAACAGTGCTTCACACTAGCTATTTACATAGCCAAGAAGATCATAGCTGGCACTACAAAAAATCATTTTTTTCGTAGAACAATAATCCGTTAGAAAATCACATGATTTCTCATGGATTTTCTCACAGAATATGACTGTTAGGATTCTCTCACGGAATTTCTCACAGACAGAGTTGATTGTGAGAAAAATCTGTGAGAATTGGCACCCCAACTATAACCATAAATGCGTTGAGAAAATTTGAATTATCTCACGGACTTTTCTCATGGGGCTTGTACTCCTTGAGAAAGTCCGTAAAAAATCACTATGCACCGTTTCACATAAAATTTGAAATCTAGGGTTATGTTTCTCACATATAAAGTTTGTGAGAAAATCTATTTATCTTCTCCCTCGCGCAACCACAGCCTCCATTTCCATTTTTCAAACATTTCTCTCTCCTCTGTTCTCCTCTCTCCCCGAAGCAAATCAGCACCATTTAAGCTTCCGAAGCTTGGGTTTTGCTCCACAAGTCCCTTACTTCCAGTCTATCGGTTCAAATTTTGAGGTTTCTGCTCATTGAGGTAAGTTCTTCTACTCATCTCTTATCTCTAAATTTTTATGTGTTTTGAATGAGTAATTTTATTTCAATTACCATGAACATTATAGGATTTAGCTGTTTAAATTGTTTATTGCTTATTTTAGATAGTGCAGGAGTTGTTTTAGATGTAGCTGCATAATATATGTTGATAGATAGTGAAATTGATAATTAAATATATATCATTTGTTAAGATTAGGAACTCAATTTTGTTATATGCTTGATGTTGAATAATTCTAAAATTTTTTCTGAATTTTTTGAATGGTGTAGAAATAATGTTGTAATTTTTTCAACTGCTATGTAGGTTTTTTTACCTTTATTGTTATGTAATTTTGTATGTTTCAATAAATTGTAATGCCCTGATTGTGTTTCTATTGAATTGTGTAGAATTTTAAATTCTTAGAATGTTCAATTTTTAAGGGAGACTCTACCCAATTTTTGGTTTATTATGTAGGGATTTAGGGTATAGGGTTTAGGGATTAGAAATTTAAGGTTTAGGTAGCGAGTTAGTGGTTTTATTGTACTAATTATTTCATTTTTAATATTTAACTTGTATGACAGATGTTAGACCAGCCGAGACTTTCATCTCTGACAACTAGGCAGCCATATAAGAGGGATAGAGGTAAGGCTGTTGCTAGGCCTTCTCATATCGAGCCGACCTTGCCTTTGTTTATGCAAAGAATACGACAAAATGTGGCCAAGAATGTACTTTATTTATTCTTAAAAAGAATGTTACATTCAATAATCAATAAGGGAAAACAATCATGACATGCATGAATTCTAACAGGTTCAAAATCCTTCCACCCGTTCTTCACATATTGTGCCCATCGCGGTGGTGCTTATCTTTGTCTTTGTTCTATAAAAGAGACCCATCACTTGTAGGACTGAGTCAGTCTTATCATTTTATAATAGACAAAGGGCTTATGGATTTTGTAAATCCTAACAATAATTCCTAAATATTATGCATGATGATACAACCAATTGGGGTAAAGGTACATAATTGGCAAATGCAATCAAAATAAACAAGAGCTCTCCGAGCCTTCGAACCGCCTTAGAATTTTGCTAGGGGCCCAAGGATTGTGATCCCCTCTCATATAGAACACACATTAGATGACTTAAAATAGGAAAATTGAAAGTCTTAGATGCATAAGTAAGCGAGCAACAAGATTAAAACTCAACAAAAATAAAAATAAAACATGGCAGAAAATAGGAAAACTTTGAAATGGAATTTGGGAATGCATGCCTTAGATATTTGGTCTCAAATTTATAGATAACAATGATACAGGTTTAACAAATCCAAAGAATCAAGAATCATGCAAAATGGAACCCTGCAGCTCCAGTTACAACAAACAAACTAAACACTGCCAGAATTGACCAACAATTCGACAGTGTCGGAAAAACTAACAATTTCAAAACAAAACTGTGAACAAATGTGACATGAAAAAATTCTAAAAAAAATATATACGAAAGACATAGTCTCAAGATCCTACAGAGACATGAATCATGAAAATTAGAGCTCTACAGCTCAATTTAGAAAATAAAACACTGAAGGTTGCCAAGGAAAACTTACAAACCCATAGTAACAGAAAAATAGTCAACTTCAATTAAACACTGGGAGCAGGGCACACATGGATAAATTCTAAGAAAAATATATGTGAAAGAAACATGCCTCTTGATTCTAAAAAATCAAAAATCACCCAAATCAGAGTTCTACAACCCCATATATAAAATAAAAACCGAGAGTTGCCAGAGAAAACTGTTAAACTTGAAAATGCATAATACAAAACCAAATCAAGAAAACCCAAAGCAAGACATGCAAGGATCAACTATCTCATCCAAAATCAAACCAAAACATGATTAGAACTTTCAAAAAACTAAATATGCTGAAAGAACCAATCAAAACCGAAAATGAACAAGGAGGAAACAAAAGCCAAAGATCCAAATTAAGCAAGATTATGAGCAAAAAAAACAAAGGATTCAAAATGATTTTCGAAAAATACATGTGTTCATTGCACATTCACCATGAAAATGAAGCAAAGAGAGATGAAGAACATGTAATCAAAGTAAAATCAAAAGGAAAAGGGCATCCAAGGAGAAAATACGGCAAATCAAACATTTCACCATGAATTCAACTAAGCATACATGAAAAACCAAAAGAATAGAGGAAAATGATGAAGATTACCTAAAGTTCTTCAAGAAATCCACTCCTTCTTGCTCAAAATGGTTGAACCCACCTTCAAGAAGCTTAAACCTCCTTTGATTTCTCCTTTTCTTCTAAAAAATGGGAAGAACAACTGAAGAACACTTTGAAGTTTCTCAAGCATTCACCATTTCTTTTTTTATTTTCTCTCAAATGAGCTCTTTTAATCTTTTTTTACTCTCAAATCTATCCTTCTTTGTGTTTCACCTTGGGAGCATTTTGTGAGAGGTTCTCTCCACTTTTTCTCCTCTTAGCAATCAGCCTTCTCAACTTGAAGAACAAGTTGGGAGTAAAATGGTTATTTTCAACCCCTTTTGCACCTTCCTCCCACTTTCCTATAGTCTTGCCAAGTTAAAAAACCAATTATTATTTCCTAAAATGTCCTAGCCAAATTACACACTTAAGACCCTCTAATTTGTATTTTTATTTAATACAAAAATAAAATTAAGAAGCCCCCCATTAACAATTTTTCCAAACTTGTCTTGCACAAGCAACTTCCATGAAACTTCCTTGAGGCTAGATCTTTACACTATGCTTGGGAATATTCCTTAAACCCAGCTGACCTATTTTCAAATTTTTAATCATATTAATCTTATTTTTGCTGAAATAAAACAAGAAATCCTAAAAGAGAGGTTCTTGACACTTTCCTTGGCACTTGCAAGGCACATGCAACATCCCTTCTTTTGATATTTTTCCAAAACCCTAATGAAACCCTTCTCCCTTAGCTTGGCCAAAAATCACCTCCAAAATTTCTACAAATTTATTTTATTTTTGATAAAAAAATGAAAGCCATAAAATCCTAATGAACCAAATTAGGTCAAAGTGAGCCCAAAGGGCTCAATCTTGAACCTAAGTTGATCTAATTGGACCCAAATAAAACCTCAAATATATTAAATAGTCCAACAAACATATATAATTTATTTGGACCAAAAACATTTGGAAAACAAAATTCAAGTATTACTCAATCAAACAGTAAATGATAAGGAATAAAGGCTAAAGACTTAGCACCATACATGTTGTTGCCGGACAGAATCCAGTAGTGTGAGAAAAGAACAAATTTACAGATTGCTTTGGGGTGGTGCAATGTGGAAGTTTGATTTGAGAAGAAATTGGGGGATTTGTGGAGGGGGTTTTGGCCGAAAATGATGGTGGGAGTGCCGGAATAGTTGGGGATTTGGAGAAGAATGATAGAAGGTGGAAGTTTTTGGGCGTGAGAGGTTATCCCGTGAACCACAAATTTGAAGAGTTTTTATATGACATGGCCCCAACATGGTTGTGTAGTGTGGGCATGTTGGGCTTGGGTAGGGAACATGGGATTTGACATGTTCATGTCTCTAGGGGTGTTGGATGGACACGAGGGTGTCACACCCTTGTAACTTGCTGTGTGTAAAAGGCAGAAAGTGCATTAAGTGACACGGGAATAAACACGCCCGTGTGCGTGACCGTGTTGGTGACATGACATGTGTGGACACCTACCTAGGCTTGGACATGGCTGTGCCTGAAGACATTTTGGTTCTAACCAATTGACACGGGGATAGACAAGGCCATGTCAC
Organism: Cercis canadensis; assembly: GCA_003255065.1. NCBI lineage: Eukaryota > Viridiplantae > Streptophyta > Magnoliopsida > Fabales > Fabaceae > Cercis > Cercis canadensis. The sequence goes on along the minus strand of QAOA01006558.1, from coordinate 210,641 downwards.
TGGCTATGTCCTCCCCCTTGGACTCTTTGCATGATGCACATGTTTTCTGCCATGGCCATATCACTGGCCATGTTTTGTCCCTTGATTATCTGCATGATACACATGGGGTAGGGCACAGTCGTGTTCTGCATTCTAAATTGAGTGCTAAACTCTTACTGCATTCAATAATTTGCATAGGTGTCTCCATTAAAACCCACACCACAAAAAATAGGATATGAGTCTCCCCCTTAACTAAAGACTAACTAAGAAACTGAAAGAAAACAATCAAACACTAATTAAAAAGAGAATTAAGATAAATAAAAATAAAACACTAGACATTGGGTTGCCTCCCAACAAACGCTTCTTTATAGTCATTTTAGCTGGACTTAGGTACTGAGAAGCTATTACAGGGGGTCTTGGAGGTGACAAGCATCTTTGGAAAGCTCTTGGATGGTAGCACCATGGTATATCTTCAACCATTGTCCATTGACCTTGAAGGTTCCCTTCTCAGGATGGGTGACTGATGAACACATTTTTTATACAGTAGTTAACCCTTATATTTAGTCTTTTAAACCTCTTTTGGGCTGAATTGAGTGGGCTTGGGCCACATTTCATGAGTTTGGATCCAATTGGGCCTAAATGTATTTTTCAGCAATACTAGGCATTTTATGCACTCTCTGTTTTTTCATGCATAACTTGAGTTCTGGACATCTAATAATTTTGAATCTTATCTTGAAGGAAAGCTAAGATAAAGCTCTACAACTTTGATTCAGAGCTCCAAGTCTAATTTGGATGTCTAGCTGGTCATATGCAGCCTGGAAGCTAGAGAAGAGATGCTATCTCAAGATCCTGACCCGCATTCAGTGTTTGGACCATAACTTGAGCTTTAGGTGTCGTATGGACTTGAAATGGTCCCATTGAAAAGCTAAGATGCAGAGCTTCAATTGTTATGAATACCAGTTTACCAAATTGTATAGTTTAGATGGTCTTATTTCCTAGCGAAGTTGGCTAATGGTTCCAGAGACCTGTTGGCACTTAAATGGGCCTAACTTCTTCATTACAAGTCCAATTGAGCCCAAACTAAAGCCCAATGAAAGCTAAGGCCCATGGGAATAATTGTGACCTAAGGGTAGTTTAGGTGTGCATGTATTTTTGGAGGTTTATATGCTCAGAAAGAGGCAGCTGCAATTCATTGAGGATATTTTATTAGGATATTTTGTAGATAACTTTCTTATTTTCTTAGTCTCTAAGTTTTCTCTCTAGATATTTTGTAAACTTGGTTCCTCTTGTTCATGGAGGGTTGAATACTCAAATCAATCCAGGTTTTGGCTGTTCTGATTATTAATTATGAGATTATGCTTTGATTGTTATTCATTTAGTGGTTAATCTACTTCTTTCTTTCCTCTGAAATATTCTGTTTGAATTGCTTAAATTCAGATTTGGATTTTCATGTGTTGATTGCTTAATTGCATGTGATAAAAGAGGAAATTAAAGGTTAATCAATGTTTCTAAGCTTTTGGACGGATTGTTTACCCTTGGCTGGATTCTGGACTTAGGTTAAACTGGATTTGAATGAGTGCTTAATTCATTTAGTCTTAGTTGATCCGAATTCTGGTTGCTTAACCAATGGATATCCATAGAGTACTGAGAGGCCTCTTGATGTGTTTTAAGGCCAAGAACTAGGTTAATAATTGAATGGATTCTCTGAAATCAAGGATGGATTAAAATCAGAATCAGTTAGACTTGGATTAGTTGTTTTCCTTAAAGTTTACCATTTTTAATTAATTTATGTTAATCACTTCAACAAAACAAACCCCCTGTTTATATGTTTCTTAATTTGATTCACTACTTAGAGTAATCATTTGGTTCGACTTGGTGTTGCCTTATGCTACAAGTAGCTTTGGTAAACCGACTTTAAACTTTCACTAATTTGGAGAGCCTCAGCAGCTCATCAGTGACTTCAACAGCACCATAAGGAAACACTTGCTTCACCATGAAGGGGCCTGACCATCTAGACTTGAGTTTTCCTGGAAACAATCTTATGCATGAGTTAAAGAGTAGCACTTGGTCCCCAGGTTGAAACTCTTTAGGTGATTTAATGTGTTAGTCATGCCACTTCTTTGTCCTATCCTTGTACAACTTTGAACTTTCATAAGCAGCATCTCTCCACTTTATCAGCTGATTCAACTGGAGCAACTATTTTTCACCTGCACTAGACAAGTCGTAGTTAAGGAATTTTATGGCCCAAAAAGCCTTATGCTCCAGCTCTACTGGTAGATGACAGGACTTCCCATAAATAAGTTTGTAAAGGGTGGTACCAATAGGGGTCTTGAAACCAGTCCTATAAGCCCAAAGAGCATTATCTAATTTTAAGGATCATTCCTTTCTAGATCGTTCTATAGTCTTTTCCAGTATTCTTTTAAGTTCCTTATTTGTCACCTCTACTTGACCATTGTTTTGGGGATGATATGAGGTAGCCACTTTATGAGTGACACCATATTTCTTTAAGGTACTAGCTAGTTGTTGGTTATAGAAGTGAGTACCTCTGTCATTAATGATAGCTCTAGGTGCTCTAAACCTAGTGAATAATTTCCTAAGGAACTTAACAAATACCCTAGCATCATTGGTAGGCAAAGCCTAGGCTTCTACCCATTTAGATACATAGTCTACTGCAACTAGGATATACTTGTTTCCAAAGGATGAGGGAAAGGGACCAATGAAGTCAATGCCCCAGACATCAAAGACTTCACACACGAATATATTAGTTTGGGGCATTTCATCCTTCTTAGAGATATTACTTGTGTGCTGGCAATTGTCACATTGCTTTACATACCTTTGAACATCCTTAAACAAGGTAGGCCAATAAAAACCTGACTCCATGACTTTCCTTGTTGTCCCATTGGCTTGATAATGTCCTCCAGTTGGACCCTTATGGCAATGTTGCAGGATACTTCTGGTCTTCAGATAGGCAACACAACGCCATATCATTTGATCTGCGCAAACACGAAATAGATAGGGGTCTTCCCAAAAGTAGTATTTTAGGTCATAGAAGAATTTATTCTTCTGTGAATGAGTTAACTCTTTTGGCAGAACCCTACCTGCAAGGTAATTAGCAAAGTCAGCAAACCAAAGAATATCTTTTACCTCTATTTCATATAGTTGTTCGTCTAGAAAATTGTCATTCACATCTTCTTCCACTAACCCCCTTGAGCTGGGAGTTCCAGACTAGTCAAGTGGTCTGCTACTAGGTTCTCGGTTCCCTTACGATCTTAAATCTCCAGGTCAAACTCCTTCAACAACAAAACCCAGCGTATTAGTCAAGGCTTAGCATTATTTTTGCTCAAAAGATACCTCAGTGCTAAATGATCAATATACACAATGACTTTAAACAGAATAAGATAACATCTAAATTTGTCTAAAGAATAAACTACTACAAGCAACTCTTTCTCAGTGGTAGTATAGTTCTTCTGAGCATTAGCCAAGGTTTTTCTTGCATAATAAATGGGTCAGAAGTGCTTGTCCTTGTGCTATCCCAAAACTGCTCCTACTGCAAAATCACTTGCCTCACATATTAGTTTAAATGGTAATGACCAATCAGGTGTAACCATAATAGGGCTTTATTAAAGTGTTAAATGCAATCATACAATCATCATTAAAGACAAAAGGTAAATCATTTTCAAGTAGCTTAGTAAGAGGTCTAGCTATCTTGGAAAAATCTTTAATAAATCTTCTATAGAAGCCAGCATAACCTAGAAAGCTCCTAACTGCCTTCATTGAAGTAGGTGGTGGCAACTTAGCTATGGTCTTTATTTTTGCCCTATCGACCTCTATACTCTTCCTAGAGATTTTATGTCCTAATACTATACCCTTTCGAACCATAAAATGACATTTCTCCTAATTCAGGACCAGATTAGTTTGCTCACACCTCTCAAGGACTCTAGCTAAGTTATGCAAGCATAATTCAAAAGAGTTACCAAAGACAAAGAAATTGTCCATAAATACTCCATGATGTCCTCAACCAATTTATCAAAGATTGCCATCATGCACTTTTGAAAGATGGCAGGGGCATGACACAACCTAAAGGACATTCTTCTATAGGCAAACGTATCATAAGGACATGTGAAGGTTGTCTTCTCCTAATCTTCTCGGGCAATGGGTATCTGGAAGTATCCTGACATTCCATCCAAAAAATAGTAATAGACATGTCCAGCCATCTGCTCCAGCATCTGGTCTATGAATGGTAGAGGGAAGTGATCTTTCCCAGTGGCAGCTTCCGATAGTCTATACAGACTCTCTAGTCTGTGACTATTCTCATTGGCACCAACTCATTCTTCCCATTAGGCACCATTGTCATTCCTCTTTTCTTTAGCACTACCTGCACAAGACTAACTCAAGAACTGTCAACAATAGGGTAAATAACTCCTGCATCTAGAAGTTTAATTACCTCTTTTTTCACCACATCTTTCATGTTCAGATTTATTCGTCGTTGTGGCTGTACCAACGGCTTGCAATTCTCTTCTAATGAAATCTTGTGAGTGCAGAATGAGGGGCTAATTCCTCTCATATCATAGATCTTCCATGCTATGACCTTCTTGTGCATCTTAAGCACATTTAATAATTTCCCTCTTTGATCCTTTGTCAGGTTTGTTGCAATAATAACAGGCAGCTTGGAATTTTCTGCCAAGAAAGCATATTTCAAGTGTTCTAGAAGTCTTTTCAGCTCCAACTCAGGTGGATCCTCAATAGATGGTCTGATTCTGGTTCTGTTATCCTCAATGTTCTTAAGAGATCAATGGCTCATGGGCTTGCAGGTATGCCACATGCTCCCTAATCTCTGTGTGATCAGTCTCCTAATCTTCTTGCATGATACACGTCTCCAATGCATCTTTAGTGAGGATTTTCTGCATACAACAAGACACAAGTGACTCAATCACATCTACATAAAAACATGTATCTTCCATACTCATCTTGTGCTTCATGGCCTCAGATATTTTAAAGATCACTTGCTCGTCTTCCACCCTTAAAGTCAACTTGCCACCATGAACATCAATAATGACTCTAGTTGTAGCAAGGAATGGTCAACCTAAAAGCAAGGGTACCTTAACATCTTCATCAATGTTCATGATCACAAAATCTACAGGGAAAATAAACTTATCAACTTTTACTAGGACATATTCTATTATACTCTTAGGATATATGATAAACCTATCCACTAGTTGAATGCTCATCCTAGTGGGTGCTGGTTCACCAAGTCCCATTTTTTGAAACATACTATAGGGCATCAAATTTATACTAACACCTAAATCTGCTAATGCCCTATCAACATATAAACTACCAATATTGCAAGGGATAGTAAAATTCCCTGGATCCTTTATTTTTCATGGTAGCTTGTTTTGGACTATGGTGGAGCCCTCCTCATTTAGGGTCACCATTGATAGCTGCTTGAGCTTTTTCTTGTTAAAAAGGAGGTCCTTCAAGAACTTTGCATATTTTGGCATCTGTGAAAAACCTTCAACAAAAGGAATGTTAATATGCAATTGCTTAAAAAGTTCTAAACATTTACCAAATTGTTCCTCATTTCTGTCATTTGCAAGCCTGCTCGAGTAAGGTATGGGTGGCTGGTATTCCTTCACCACTTTCTTCTTTGGCTCCTCTGTCTTTTCCAATACAATTCCCTTTGTCTTCTTAGTTACAGCAGCACCTCTATTACCAGTTTGCTCTCTCTCACCTTCTTTCAACTCTTTACCACTCCTCAATGTGATAGCCTTGGCTTGTTCCTTAGGATTTGGCTCGGTGTAGCTACTTAAAGTCCCTGGTGGCCTTTTTGAAATCAGCTTGGCTAGCTAACCAATTTGAGTCTCAAGGTTATGGATGGAAGCCTCCTGATTCCTCAAAGCTATTTTGGTGGTTTTGAATCGGCCTTATGATACTGCAATGAATTTAGATAGTTGATCTTCAATGGTCAACTTTTGTGGTGGGTTAGAAGGCTGCTAAAATCCGAGTGGAGGACCTTGCCTCTGCTGCCCTTGATTACTCCAAGCGAAATTCAGGTGATTTCTCCACCCAGCATTATACATGTCAGAGTAAGGATTATTGGGCATTCGATTTCCCAAGTAATCTGCTTGCTCTACTGTTGGTCCCATGGTAGATGCCTGGCATTCATGATTAGAATGTCCTCCTCCATAAATGTCACAGCTCATAACTGGTGCTGGTGGAGTAGGTCTGCTCTAATCATCAATCTTCTTAGTAAGGGCCTCAATTTTTGCGTCCAAAGAAGTGACAACATCCACTCCTCCAGATATGATCTTCATTCTCTGGTTCCCTCATTGGTAGTTATTGATAGTGATGTTCTTAATCAGCTTCTGCAACTCTTCAGGGGTTTTGAAGCTTGTGGTTCCTCTAGAGGAAACATCAATGAGTTGCTTAGTCCCAAAGCTAAGACCACTATGAAAAGTTTGCATTTAGACCCCAAATCCAGCCCATGATGTGGGCATTTTCACAGCAATTTCTTTCATCTCTCCCATGCTTCATAAAGTGTTTCACCATTTAGTTGCTGGAAGAAGAATATGTCATTTCTAAGCTTTGCTGTTCTAGTTGGAAGGAAGTATCGGCTTAGAAATCTCTTAGTGAGATCATCTCATGTTTTGATAGAACCAGGAGGTAATGTCTTCAACCATAATTTCGCTTTATCCCACAATGTGAAAGGGAAAAGCCTCAGTCTAATTGCATTCTTAATAGCTCCATTGATTTTAAAGGTATCACAAATCTCCAAGAAATTTGTGATGTGAGCATGAGGGTCTTCATCCGGCAATCCATCGAATTACACAAGCTGCTGTACCATCTGGATGATGTTTAACTTGATTTCAAAGTTGTTAGTGTTCACCGGAGGTCTAGTTATGTTGGACTCAATTCCAACAAGCGATGGTCTGGCATAATCCCCTATGGTTGGTTGTCTTGCTTGCTCAGCCATGGTAAATTCTTGTTTGAAACTAGGCTCGGATGGTTGAGTCTGGAGTGGGATAGCCTTCTTCCTTGATTTTCTCACGAATGTGTGTTCAATCTCTGAATTCAGCTCCAAAAGATTTTGATTATGACTTCTTTTCATACACCAGTATGACTAGCTTTTGCAAAGATTAACCACAAACAAAGATAAGAAAGAAACTCCAAGCTAGACAAAATTAACTAAAGAAAAGAAATAAAATGACTAGAGTAATAGAAATTAAATGTTCCTAATATTATAGTCCCCGGCAACACCAAAAACTTGATGTTTGTAAAGTATCCAATTAAATCAATACTACAATCACTCTAGGCAAGTGTACCTATCGTTTTGTAGAATAGCTCAATTGAGTATGGATATCGTTCTCACGAGGACTATAGCTATTAGTATTAATCCTTTTTCTATTATCTAATCTCAAATTTATGGCTAAATTAATGAACTACTTAATTAAGCTAATAGAAGCAAGATAATAAAACAATAGCAACAAACTCTCAAAGGTTTATCAATTAGATAAATAGACCTAGATAACATTCCCCCTAGAATTTGGCTTTGCACTTTCAACTTTAACTCAATGATCACCAATTCTTTACTTAGACTGATGGAGATTCTTGAATTTTCTCAAGAAATATGACAGCTATTTCTGAGTTGATTGATTGAAATCTCTTCCTAATCAACACCCACAGGAATGCATTAGTTTACGTTCTGTGAATTCCCTATATTAAGTCAACCCTAACTAGAAGACTTATGTGATCCTATCTCTAGGAGTCCATGCAAATCTTATTGCCTATAAGTGATCTGTTCAATTTACGATTTCTTAATCTATAAACTAAAATCTTGTATTAAATTAATGGCATGCTTTATTAATTCAACAATGAATAAGAATCATAGACAATTCTAAGACAAGAAAGATGCAATTCTTTATTGAATTAAAAGAAGAAGAGTACAAATTCAACTCTAGGGTTCATCCTATCTAGACCTTTACAGTTTAGCTCAAAAGGATAATAAAAGCTGCACTAAAAGAATACATAGAAGAAAGGACAGAATAAGAAAAACTCATTCTCATGAATTCCTTCAAAAGTTCAGTCCTCTATCTTGTTCCTCTTCAAACCTTCAAAGTTTGATTGTCGTCCTTGTTTCTGATGTCAAAAAGTCTCCCTTTACTTCCCCTTTAAAGTTCATATATATAGTGTATGGAACCTTGGGATTTAGCCTACAATAGTTCAAACACGGGCTAGACACGGGCCATGTTTACTTATGGGACTGGGCGTGTCACTTAAGTAAGAATTTTGGACTAAAGACACAGCTATGTCTCTTCAGCTTCAAGGCATGTTCATTCTCAACATGGCCTATGCTTCTCTGGCTAAGGGCGTGTTCACTTCAGGGTGGTCTCTAGTTGACTAACACAACATCCAACACGGGCATGTCCTTCAACAATCTTGGTCGTGTTCTTCATAAGCTATGCAGGTACTTCTGGAGCCTTGACACGGGCACACACATGGTCGTGTGCACAACCGTGTCCCTTGTCTGAACTTCATACTTTACTGCTTTCTCTACACTTTGCTCCAGAAATTCCCTAATATCCTTCCTTTTTTCTTGACCAACAAGAAAAAACACATGTTAACACAAATACAAGGATGAAGTACCATGTTTAAGAAAATTTACTCAAATGTGAGTGAGAATGCATAAACAAAGCATGAAACTAATAGCCAAAATAAGTAAATATCATATTTCACACTGGAGTTCCAACTACAGAGAGCATGGTTTTTTGTTGGATAACAAATTCATTTTTATGCAAGAGAATATGCACCTGCAAGAGCTGCATCAGTAGTTGGAACAATCATGGTACCTGTGTTTGATCTCTACATCAGCAGCAATGCAAACAATATGGGGATTCATTCTTCCAAAATCTAAGTTTGACATAAGTCCTTTATCAATCAAATACCCCATGTTTTGCTTATCTTTGTATATCTGCATAACTGTGAATATTGATCATGTAATTAACTGAATTGGGTATTGTGGTACTGCTTCATTATAATTAGATTGTAAAGTAGTGATTCTGTAATACCTCCATCTCTTAATTCATTTTTATGCCCAGTGCTTTGATGCTTTATTTTTGGTGAATAGTACTTGAGATTCTTAGAGGAAGCTAATTAAGAATGATGATTTTTACTTGTAGGTGTGTGCAAGTAAGCAGAACCCTACCGTTTTAGCTACTGCAATTTCTGCTTGGTCATTTCTGCTTAGAGCAATAGATGCATGAGACCTTAGTCATAAAAATTGCCAAGGGTAAGTGAATTCAGCTCTCCATTCAATCTTCGTCATTTACACACTAATAGTGATGCGAATCAGCTTGCTACACGCCTTAACCCTAGGAGTGTTATGATCCCTTGCTTGGAGTTGGAGGCCCGATGACTAGAAGTAGAGCTAAGCGAGTGAGAGAGGCATTGTTAAGCCTAGTCCAAGAGGTGCAGACCAAGTTCAGAGTAGCTGGGCCAAGTTCAGAGTTGAGATGGATCACTTATCTGTCTCTTGTAGAAGGTGCACATGGGCCAGCTTGGAGCCCAAGTTTGGAGCAGGCCAAAAATTATGTTTAATTTAATTAGTTTTATTTTTGGGCCTTTATGTTTATGGGCCAAAACATTTAATTATTTTTAAATTCATTTTTTTAATATTTTAGGCCTTTATGTCTATGGGCCAAACTGGGTATTAGGGTTTTATTAACTTTCTTAGAGGATCCATCATAGCTTGTAGCCTCCTAGCCGAATTGCTAATATAAGGAATTCATGTATGCCTTTGCAAAACAGTTTTTGAGATTAATATTATTCAGTTTCTGAATTATTGAGTTTCTCTGGATTGAGAGCTTCCCTGTTGTTCTTGGGCAAAGAACTTGAACTTGAACTTACCAAGGATCCTTCCTTGTTAAGGGTTCACTGTATTGCGATAACCAAGGTCATCCCACAGTTTGGTATCCAAACACTCCGTTTCGATCCTTCGGGTACGCGAACGCATCAAATAGTATAAAACTATGTAGTTTCTGATTTTGCATTTAGAGCATACCCAATAACTAAATTGATCTGCTTCCTTAATCTGGTATTATCTACATAGATTTGTGTCAACATCTTCCTCAACTCACTCTAGCAATATTGTTGCTCTCATTTTTTTTTTAAATTAATATGCTGCTATTCTATTTTATTTTGTTTCTGGATAAAGCAAGTTGTTTACATTTGCCAAAAGAATGTCTTTAGAGGTCTCTGATTGTTTATTTCTCAAGAATTTCTGGATTTGCTTGTTGGTATCCGATCTATATATGATGCAGCATTGCTGCATTGGTCTATAATTTTGAACCTTGAATGTTTATAGAGGATGATTCTCTTTCTAGCTTGCGTTACCAAGTGAATTTTTTTTAAAAAGAAAAATTGGTTTTAATATTATTTACTTTTGAATGCTTGTACCAATTCAAAAAGAATAAAAGTATAAACAAAGTGATAAATTGAAGTTTAGGCATGTTTTCCATTTAATAGTCATCTTATATTGGAATTCATTTATTGCCATGCTATCGGTTTCTCATATTTGATTGTTGTCTTATCATATGTTCTATTTGATTTTCTCTTTGTTCTAATTTCCTCAGAGGATACCTTAAAGGCCTTGAAAGATTGCACAACACAAAGGGTCAACTCCTTCTGCCACTATGAATGTAATTAAAAAACCTTGGCCTGTAAAAGATGAAACTTATGAGGAAGTAGATAGCAAAGAAATTGAAGATGATCGGACAATGTTGAGGCGGTTGGAGATATGCAGAAAACAATAAACATTATGAAAACTAAAATTTAGTTATAGCATTTTGCTGTTCTACAAAATTTATGTTTCATTTTTATGTAGTTGAGAGAAGGTATGCTCTTGTTATACAATATATATTTTGAACAATTAGAAATAAACTTGGTGTAATTATTTGAGATTTAAACTTTTGTACTCTGTACATTATTAACTTATAAGAATTATATAATGAATTGGATATTTGTGTTATAGAAATTATTTAATGAAAGGGATATTTGTAAATGGTATATTTTGATTTTTAACAAATATTATTTAGAAATTTATTACGTAAAAAAAAAAAAAAAACTTAGGATAGGTAATTCAATTCCTTTGGAATTTCAAAACACAAAAAATAATTTTCGAAATTTTTTTAAAAAAATAAAAAATAATATTCTTTTAAAATATATTAAAAATTCCAACGGAATTTTCTATTGTAATTTTTTTTTAAAAAAAATTCCAACTGTAAAATTCTGTTAAAATTACTGTTCCGTTGAAATTTTACAATTTCATCGACCACTTCTCCAACGACCCAAATTCTGTTGGAATTTCCTTTGGAATTTAAAATTCCAACGAAAAAATCCATTGGAATCCAAGAATTTTCTTATAGTATAAAAGCATTCATAAATATCATGTACCAGGCCATAATATGTAGATTTTAATGTGAATACTCCAAAATTGCCATGTAGATTTTAAGTTTTTTAAAATACAATTAAACTAGATCTTATTATATCAATTAGAGTTATTTTTTTCATAATGAGGGTGGAATAATCCTAGAAAATTAGAAATTATATTCTTTTAGGGAATTAAATTGTGTTAGAATCATTTGTCACCTCATAAATTAATGGCCAATTTAAGTGTACCAATTTTCAAGTAAAAATATGATATAGAAATTTAGTAGGCATTTTAAATTTCTCAAAACTCCTTTAAATGAAGTAATAATATTTAAATTTGAGCTTGTATATGCTAACATGAGAGCACTTAAACTATACTTTGGTCCCCTCAATTTGCAAGAGTAAAACCCTATTTTGTTCATTGAATTTTTCAAAATGTCACTTTAATCATTAATTTATTTATTTTTTGTCACTTTAGTCTTTCAATTTAGAGTAAAACCTCTTTTTGGTCCTCAAAAAAAATACTCCTACTGTCACTTTAGTCCCTCATTTTTTTTGGGTGCCAATTTAGTCATTGAATTTATGTTCCATCTGCCAATTTAGTCATCCGTCTAGGTCTATTAGTGAGGTTGAACGGAAATTTCCACATGGCACGTTAAGTGCTGACATAGCCGTTAAGCGCTGATATGGCAATGTGACATGGCATTTTAAAAAAATAAGTTTTGTGGGGTGAGCACTTAACGGCATCGTTTCTCCTCTTCTCTCTCTCTAATCTTCTTCTCTCTCTCATCTTCCTTCGTACACCTAAATCAGCACACCAGGTTAGTTATTTGATTAGGTGGAGAAAACATGTTCTTTCTTGGTAGGGAGGGCTGTGTTCCTTGGAATGAGCATTGTCAAGACCCCTCTAGCAGTTTCCAATCCAAGCAAGAGTGGTGTAACATCAAGTAAAAGCAAGTCCTGCACCTTCTCATTTCCCTTACCGCTCAAAATGGCAGCTTGTATGGCATTGGAGCCAAGAAAGAAGTCTTGAGAGAGCAACAGCAGCTAGGAAGTCACTTTAAGGCTAAATTCCGCTTAGCTTGGTATTTGGTCACTGTCACAGTCAAAGACTTACTCTTTTCTCATTTTCTAGCAACAAGAAGTAGGAATTTGGCACTTATAATGAGATATATAAATCACATGGACTTAGGCTAACTTCATTGTTCCCTTTTTTTTCAAGATATGGAGTTTCTTCCTTCCCACCTCCCAACGCTATCAACCCATGCAAGAGTGACATCTGCTTTGTAGTCAAGTCAAGAGGAGTTGTTATTCCCTTGTTTAAGTTTAAGCAATAGTATTTCTTTTCCTTTCCTTCGATTAGCAAAGTTCTCCAAAAGGGGTTATGTTCTGGTTCTACCATGACAAAGAAATGCATTCTAAAAGAAAAGATATAAGAGCTTATCGTCTCACTTAACTGTTTATGCGTAGCAAATGCAAGATATAACAACAATCACCTTTCTTTGATTTTATTACCACCTCCTGTAAGAGGCCTATATTACTCGGCATCCAAGTTTTCCTGAAGATTCTAAACCAATATTTATAACTCTCCAATCAGCAGAGAAGAAGATTGTTTTGAAGGATTTAGTGCGGACAAGGTGCTCGATAAAAGTCCAAGAAGAAGAAATGTCCTTGTGGGTCTTGAATTTGGGATGGGAAGAAGGGGAGGGTTGCATTTCTTTAATGATTGCTTGTGTAGGTGTGTGAAAGAGAGAGAGAGAGAGAAGAGGAAGATGTAGGGAGAGAGAATAAGAGAAATGATGAAGATGAGAGAGAGAAGAAGAAGATACAAGGAGAAAGAAGAGGAGAAAGGATGGCGTCTTGCAGATGAAAAAAAATTATGAGTTAAAATGACGTTGTTTTGACCCAACCCAGTCTAGCAAGTCCCATTCATGCCATGTCACATTACCACGTTAGCATTTAACAACCAAGTCAGCACTTAATGAAAGAGAAGAGGAAGATGCAGGGAAAGAGAAGAGGAGAAACGATGAAGATGAGAGATAGAAGAAGAAGATACAAGGAGAGAGAAGAGGAGAAACGATGGCGTCTTGAAGATGAAAAAAAAATTATGAGTTAAAATGACGTCGTTTTGACCCAACCTAGTCCAACAAGTCCCATTCATGTCATGTCACATTGTCACGTCAGCATTTAACAACCAAGTCAGCACTTAACATCCTATGTGAAAATTTCCGTACAACCTCACTAACGAACCCAAACGGAGGACTAAATTGACTGATGGAACATAAATTCAAAGACTAAATTGGCACAAAAAAAATAAGGAACTAAAATGACAGTGAGAGCACCGTTATGTGGTAATATGACACCTTAAAAAAAAAAAAAAATTACCTTCCCTCTCTACCTTTATATATTTACTTGGTCTCTTCACTTTCTGTAACTTCATCTCCTTCTTAATCTGAGAGATACACTTCTCTTTTTGGCCAATCATTTCTTTAAGCTTTTCAAACCCTAGTGATCTCAGGTACGTCTTCGTTCTCTCATATTTTACAGTTCATCCCAAATTATTTTTCTATACTATTGTTCATTCTTTTTGCCATTACCACTATGGTTGTTTGGATGCATTTCCCCCTTGCTTGCAAAGGCTAATATGGGTCCATTTTAGTTAATCCAAAGTGGCAGTATTGATATTTGCCAATTATGCCTATAAAATTCATGCTTTGTTCATACATTCATGCCTACATTTGAGTTCAATTTGCTTTAAACATGGTACTTAATCTCACTATTTGTGTTTTAGGTGTTTCTCTAGTTAATCAAGCTAATGGAAGGATTTTAGGACGTTTCTGGAGCAAAATCAGAAGAATTTGAAGTGCATACAGGGGACACGACCCACACATGGCTGTGTGTGTCCCGGTGTCCAGCATCCAGAAAGCCCTGCTCCAGTTTACTGAGAAACACGACCAGGATTTATGACCAACACACCCGTGTTGGTGCCGTGTTCGCAGTCCAAAGACATCCTAAGATGAACACGCCTTCACCATAAGTAAACACAGCCGTGTTCGAAGCCATGTTTGAAATCCAGAAGAGGAATTTAAATGACACGCTCAACCACCTTAAGTGAACACGACCGTGTCCTGGCCGTGCTCAAGCATCTAAAGTTGAAACCCTAGAATTCGAGCAGAATATATACGAACTCTAGAGGGAAGACTGGCGATCTTTTGGCAATTGAACATTTGGGGTTCTTTGGAGGCATCAAAGGCCAGGTGTGGGAAGAGCACTTTGGAGGCTTAGAGAAGAACAAGATAAAAGATCAACCCCTTGAAAGAACTTCATGAGAATGAGTTTTTCTAATTCTATCTTGTCTTCTCTGTATTTTGTTGATTCAAATTTTATCATGAACTAATTTGTTTAGGTTTAGATAGGATGAACCCTAGAACTGCATCTGCACTTTTCTCCCTTTGATTTAATGAGAATGTACCTTTCATTTCTTGGAATTGTCTATGATTATTATTTGTATTGAGTTGATGAAGCATGACATTGATTTAACACCAGATTTCAGTTTATAGATTGAGAAATTGTAAATTGAACAAGATCACTTGTAGGCAGTAGGATTTGCTTGGAATCACTAGAAATAGGGTTCACATAAGTCCTCTGATTTGAGTCAATGTACTAAGGGAATTCATAGAACACGAATTAATGCATTCTTGGGGGTTTTGATTAGGAAGAGATTTCAGTCAATCAACCTAGAAATAGATGTCTTATTGCTTGAGAAAGATTAAGGCATAATTCAAGAATTTCCATCAGTCTAAGTAAAGGGTTGGTGACCATTGAATTAAAGATGAAAGTGCAATGTGAGATTCTAGGGGGATTCTTATCTAGACCTGTCCATCTCAATTGATAAATCTATCAAATTTATTGTTATTATTTTCTTGTCTTGTTTATATTAGTTTAGATAAATCTATCAAATTGAGATTCTAGGGGGATTCTTATCTAGACCTAATCCTTTTCTTATCATTACTTGTGGTTGATCTTTGCAGCAGCTAGTTTTACTAGTGCATGACATAAAGTAGCAAAAAGAAGCTCTTTGAGTTGAATGCAGAAATTGAGCGCACAGTGGTGAGAAAATCAAAGAACAAGGCTATCCTACTAGAATGTCAAACATCTGAGCCTATTTTCGAAGAAGAACCTACCATGGCTGAGCAAGAAAGACCACGAACCATGGGAGATTATGGAAGGCCATCAACTGCTGGAACTGAGTCCAGCATAACTAGACCTCTGGTGAATGCCAACAATTTTGAAATCAAATCGAACGTCATCTAGATTGTGCAACAAATGGTACAATTCGATGGCTTGCCAGATGAAGACCTTCATGCTTACATCACTAATTTCTTGGAGATTTGTGATACTTTTAAAATCAAACGACCTAGTGAGGATGCAATTAGACTGAGGCTTTTCCCCTTTACACTAAAGGATAAAGCAAAATCATGGTTGAAGACATTACCTCCTGGTTCTATCAGGACATGGGCTGAGCTCACTGAGAGATTTCTAAGTTGGTACTTCCCTCCAGCAAGAACAGCAAAGCATAGAAATGACATATTCTCCTTCCAGCAATTAGATGGTGAAACACTTTATGAAGTGTTGCAGAGATGGAAAGAATTGCTAAGAAAATGCCCACATCATGGGCTGGACTTGGGAGTTCAAATGCAAACTTTTCACAGTGGTCTCAGTTTTGGGACTAGACAGCTCATTGATGCTTCTTCAGGAGGAACCACAAGCTTCAAAACTCCTGAACAACTGCAGACGTTGATTGATGACGTTGCTATGAACAACTACCAGTGGGGAAACTAAAGAATGAATGCCAAATCAGGAGGAATGCATAATGTGGGCACTTCCACCTTTTTAGAGGCAAAAATTGAGGCCCTGACTAAGAAGATTGATGACATGAGCAGACCTACTCTACCATCACTTGTCATGAGCTGTGACAATTGTGAGGGAGGATATTTTAACCATGAATGCCAAGCATCCACTTCAGGATCACCAGTAGAACAAGTAGATTATTTGGGAAATCGTATGTCCAATAATCCTTATTCTAACACGTATAATCCTAGGTGGAGAAATCACTTGAATTTTGCTTGGAGCAACCAAGGGCAGCAAAGACAAGGTCCCCCACCTAGATTTCAACAACATCCTCACCCACCACAGAAGCCAACCCTTGAAAATCAGCTTTCTAAATTTATAACAGCATTGGAAGGCCGATTTAATAGCACTGAAACATCCTTGAGAAATCAAGAGGCCTCCATTCATAACCTTGAAACTCAAATTGGCCAACTAGCCAAGTTGATTTCAGAAAGACAACCAGGGACTTTACCTAGCTACACCGAGCCAAATCCTAAGGAACAAGCCAAGGCAATCACATTAAGGAGTGACAAGGAGCTGAAAGAAGTAGAGAGAGAGCAACTTGGTTATGAAGGTTCTGCTGAAACTGAGAAAATGGAAGACCCTGTTTTCGGAAAGATAGAGGAGCCCAAGAAGAGAGTGGTGAAAGAATACCAGCCTCCCACCCGAGTAAGCTAGCAAAGGATAGAAAAGAGGAGCAATTTGGAAAGTTTCTAGAGCTTTTTAAATAGTTGCACATTAATATTCCTTTTGTTGAAGCTCTTTCACAAATGCCAAAATATGCAAAGTTCTTGAAGGATCACCTTTCCAACAAGAGCAAGCTCGAGCAGCTGTCTATGGTGACCCTGAATGAGGAATGCTCTGTGATAATCACATTTTTATACAGTAATTAACCCTCATATTTAGTGTCTTAAATCTTTTTTAGAGCTTAATTGAGTGGGCTTGGCCTTATTTCATAAGTTTGGGTTCATATTGGGCTTAATTGTTTCATTCAGCATTATTAGGATTTTGATACTGTTTCTGTATTTTAGGTATATCTTTAGTTATGGATGTCTAAAAATTGTGAATCTTGACTTTTAGGAAAGCTAAGATGATTGTCTATAACTTTCATTCAGACCTCCAAGGCCAATTCGGACGTCCAGTGGATCAAATTTGACCCGGAAGTTAGAGTAGAGATGCTGCCGCTGGAATCTGACCCACATGCAGAGTTTGGACCATAACTTGGTATGTAGGTGTCTTATGGACTTGAAACTAGTTCCATTGGAAAGCTGAGACGTAGGGCTTCAATTGTTGTGAAGGCCTGTTCTCCAAATTATGTTTTTTGATGGTATTATTGCCTATCGAAATGAGTAGCTTAATCCATAGACCTCTTAAGACCTAATTGGGCTTAACTCCCTCAATTCAGGCCCAATAAGGCTCAAACTAGAGCCCATTTGAAGCTAAGATCCAGAGGTTTAAACCTAGTTTAAGGGTAATTTAGGTGTGCACTAAATTTCTGATGTTATAATTAGGTTAAAGGAGGTAGCGTTTTCAGAATTCTAGGTGGACAGTTTTTAGGCTGCTTTAGTTTTCTCTCATATATTTTCTGGAGCTTTTTGATTTATGACTTCACTTCTCCATTGGAGCTTAGATTTCATGACCATGGAGGAGTAGAATCCTTGTAACCAAGTTAGACTCCTAATTAAATTCGGTTTTAATTTTGAGATTATGTTCTTAATTGGATTAAACTTAATGCAATTTCTTGTTTTCTGAATTTCTGTCTTGCTTTAATCTTTTTATGAATTTATGAAGATATTTTTGATTTATATGGATATTGAAGTAAGAAATAGAATTTAAATTGATCAATCTTTAATCTGTAGTTAGAATTCAGAGAAGCTATGCTATGCGAATTGATGTTCGGTTTTTAGATTAATTATTAATTGCTCAGTTTTTGTGATGACAAGATTAGTGATTGTATGTGGTTAATCAAATCCTGAGTGATAACTCAGTAGGAACAATTAATCATAATTAGAGATTTCAATTGTGATTAAACTCAATTAGTAGTGTTGCATTAGGACTTAATCACTCATGTTAATCTAGGATTAATCAAACCAGTTTTTGATGGATGTCTAGCTAGGTTACACCTTTAATCAACTGCATTAATCCTTGTTTAATTCTGTAATTTACTATTATAATCTTGTTTCAAAAATCCCCTGTTCTTAAACTTGAAATTATTAATTACACATTGCATTCTTTGTGAGAGACTTCCCGAATCATGCCCTCTATTGCATTCTAATTAGGGGATTTGGTTTAATTTAATTGGATTAGTGATAATTCCAATCAAATTTTGGTGCCGTTGCCGGGGAATGTCAATGTTAGTTGATGATTTTAAGTTCCCTTTTTGAAATCTTGTGATTTGGTCCCATTTCCCCTTATTTTCCCTTCATTTTGGCTTAAATTTGCTCTATGCGGGTGCACTATTCCGAGAAAAATTTTGTGCTCCAATTGACTTGAAAATTGGTCAGTTGAAGGAAAATGGGCCACTGATCAATAGTCATTGCTTTCGCCATGATGTCTTTATTTTTAAGTTAAATTCCACTGTTTTGACAACTTTTCTATTTTTTAAAGATTTTAATTTGATTTTTGAGTTCTATTTTCATCTAGTTTTCGTTCTATGGTGGTTTCAAAATTTTAAAAAATGTTTAGATGGGTCAACTAGTGTTATTTTGGTGTGTTTTTATCTTTGTTTAGTTTTTTTGGTGTGTTTCTGTTTTAGCCAATTTATGTCCATATTTCTGTGTTCCTGTTTTAGTGTGTTTTGGCATTCTGCCAACCTTGTGTACATGGTGTATGACTTGGTCTTCTTGCAGTGATTTATGTGATATTGATTGTGAGATTGATAAAACATTTCATAGTCGGCGTAGACAAGCTAGGAAAAGAGTAGTTGTTGATCCTATTCTTAATTCTGTTGTTAATCCTGTTGTTCATAATTCTGTTGACAGCATGGATGACCATAACATAGATGATAATGCGGACCCTATTGTTAATGATGATGCCGATAGGACTGGAAACAATAACATGCATGCTAGAGCTAGAACCATTAAGGAACTTGCTGCCCCAGATATGGCATACCAACCCTTAGGCATTCAATACCCTGAGTTAGATGCTACCTTTGAACTTAAGTCCGGATTAATACATTTGTTGCCTAGATTTCTTGGCCTTGCAGGTGAGGATCCGCATAGACACTTGAAGGAATTCCATGTGGTGTGCTCAACAATGAAACCACAAAGCATTCTGGAAGAACACATCTAGCTCAGGGCATTTCCATTCTCACTAACAGATATGGCTAAGGATTGGATGTACTACCTGCCCTCCGGTTCTATCACTTAGTGGAATGACATGAAAAGAATTTTCTTGGAAAAATTCTTCCCTGCTTCCAGAACTGCAGCTATCCAGAAGGATATTTGTGGGATTAGACAATCATCAGGAGAGACACTTCATGAGTATCGGGAGAGGTTTAAGAAATTATGTGATAGTTTCCCTCATCACCAAATCAGTGATCAACTGCTCATTCAATATGTTTATGAGGGCCTAATGCCTATGGATAGAAGCTCAATAGATGCAGCCAGTGGAGGAGCATTGGTGGACAAAACCCCAGAGGCTGCTAGGAATTCAATTTCTAAAATGGCTGACAATTCCCAATAGTTTGGTGCTCGGATGGTTCATACCACTAGAGGACTCAATGAGGTTGTTGTATCAACTGCTGACCAACAGAGGGTAGAACATAGACTTCATGAGTTGACATCCTTGGTGAGGCAGTTAGCCATAGGGCAGCATCAACAACCTACCATGCAACCAGTGCAACCACTCAGAGTTTGTGGCATATGTGCTTGTACCTCACACCCTACTGAAGCTTGTCCTACCTTTCACGAGGATGCCTCTGCCTATCCTAACCAAACAGCATTAGTATTCTCAATCCTTAGTATTAGTTTTCCCCAACAAGCTTGATGAGCTGCCGAGGCTCCTCAAATTACTTAAAGTTTAAGGTTGGTTACCTAAGCTATTTGCAGCAAAGGGCAGCCCTAAGTCGAACCTAAGGATTNACCACAATCATTCCAACCTGCCAAGGAGCAAGCCACCACCTCTGGCCAAAATGAACCTAACCTTGAAGAGCTCGTGAAGCAGTTGGTAGCCAACAATCTTCAATTCCAACAAAGCACTTGAGCTACCATACAAAATTTAGATACACAGATTGGCCAATAGCTTCATCAATTAGTCAATTGAAAGCTCAAGGTTCTGGCCAACTTCAGTCACAAACCATTCCAAATCCAAATGGGAAGAATGTGAGTGCAATCATCCTTAGGAGTGGCAAGGAAATTCCTGAACTTGCACCTGCAGCTACACATTCCAGTAGCTAGAGTAAACTAAGTGTACATGTTGCCGACCCTAGTAGTTCTAGCCACAGCACTCCAGAGATGGCACAACAGCATAAGAAAACTCATTTTGTTCCTCTGCCTTTTCCACAGAGAGCCCTTCAATCCAAAAAAATTGGATGAGGCAGAGAAAGAGAGAGAGCTTCTGAACACATTTAGAAGAGTTGAGATCAACATTCCACTATTAGAGGCAATTAAGCAAATTCTAAAGTATGCAAGGTTCCTGAAGGAGT
Source organism: Cercis canadensis (assembly GCA_003255065.1). Classification (NCBI taxonomy): domain Eukaryota; kingdom Viridiplantae; phylum Streptophyta; class Magnoliopsida; order Fabales; family Fabaceae; genus Cercis; species Cercis canadensis. Next base: position 189,706 of record QAOA01006558.1, on the reverse strand, counting down.
TGTGCACTCACAAGAGGAAGTTAAAGGGCAATGAACGGGTCAGTATGGGCTAGAATGTCTCTGCCCTCATTCAACCTATGCCTAAGAAGTACCAAGATCCTGGAACTTTTACCATACCTTGTGTCATTGGAAACTGCAAGTTTGAGGATGCTATGTTGGACCTTAGAGCTTCTATCAATGTCATGTCCAAGTCAATTTTTCAGTCACTTGGATTGGGACCCTTGCAGCCAACATGAGTAATGATCCAACTAGCAAACAGAAGTAATGCATACCCTGCTAGCCTAATTGAGGATGTACTAGTCCGAGTTAATGAATTATTTTTCCCTGTTGACTTCTACATTTTAGACATGGAGGGTGACCAACAAACAGCAAGAATCCAATCATTCTTGAGAGACCTTTCCTCAAGACTGCCAAACCAAGATAGATGTGCATTCCGGAACCCTTTCCATGGAGTTCGGTGATAGTATAGTGCAATTTAATATCCTTGATTCCATGAGATATTCCATGGAAGATCATTCTCTTTACTGCATTGATATTATTGATGAGTTAGTTGATGAGGTTTATGATAGTCTTCCCTCTGAATTCCCTGAATTGCTATTCTTGGGTGATTCAATATGTTGTGACTGTGATGGTGATGTTGTTTGCTTTGCTTGCTTAGAGATTACTGAATTTTTAGAGAGCAATAATTTTGTCACAAAGGCTACTGCAGTAGTTGATTATGAGGCTACAGTAATTGATGATCATGATGTGGTAGTTGATGAGTATGTAGAGATTTATGTAATAGAGGTAGCAGCCATGAATTTGCTCCCTTCTATAGTGCAGCCACCCAAACTGGAGCTTAAACCCCTCCCTGAGCATTCGACATATGCATTCTTAGAGGAGAATGAGCAGCTACCAGTTATCATTGCCAAGAACCTTCAACCTGGGCAATAGGCAAAGTTGTTGCATATTCTGAGACAGAATAAAAAGGCAATTGGGTGGACAATGGCAGATATACCTGGCATCAGTCCTTCTACTTGCATGCATAGAATTTTACTTGAGGAAGATGCTAAGTCAGTGAGGCAGCCACAGCGAAGGCTCAACCCCTTGATTCTGGATGTGGTCAAGAAGGAGATAACTAAGCTTCTTCAAGCTGGGATCATCTATCCAATCTCAGATAGCAAATGAATGAGCCTAGTGCAAGTTGTTCCAAAGAAATCAGGAGTGACAATGGTGAAGAACCAGCATGATGAGCTCGTTCCCACTCGAGTTCAGAATAGCTAGAGGGTCTGCATCAATTACCGGCACCTCAATCAGGCTACCTGCAAGGACCATTACCCATTTCCCTTCATCGATTAGATGTTGGAGCAGCTAGCAGGGAAGTCTCACTACTGTTTCCTAGACGGATTCACTGGTTATTTCTAGATTCACATTGCACCTGAAGATTAGGAAAAGACCACATTCACCTGTCCCTTCGGCACTTTTGCATACCGGAGGATGCCATTTGGTCTTTGCAATGCTCCAGGTACCTTCCAATGTTGCATGATTAGTATTTTTTTATTTTACTGTGTATGGCTCTTCCTTTGATGATTGTTTGGATAACTTGTCTAGAGTTTTACATAGGTGCATTAAAACTAATCTTGTTCTCAATTTTGAAAAGTGTCATTTTATGGTAGAACAAGGAATAGTTTTAGGGCATGTAATCTCTAGTAAGGGTATAGAGGTAGATCCTGCCAATATTGATGTTATATCTTCTCTACCTTNGTCTTTGCAATGCTCCAGGTACCTTCCAATGTTGCATGATTAGTATTTTTTTATTTTACTGTGTATGGCTCTTCCTTTGATGATTGTTTGGATAACTTGTCTAGAGTTTTACATAGGTGCATTAAAACTAATCTTGTTCTCAATTTTGAAAAGTGTCATTTTATGGTAGAACAAGGGATAGTTTTAGGGCATGTAATCTCTAGTAAGGGTATAGAGGTAGATCCTGCCAATATTGATGTTATATCTTTTCTGCCTTACCCTGCCTGCGTGCGGGAAGTTCGTTCCTTTCTTGGCCATGCAGGATTCTACCAGCGCTTCTTCTGTGACTTCATCAAGATTGTCTCCCACTGTCCACCTTGTTGCAAAATGATGTGGATTTCATTTTCAGCCAGTCCTGCAAGGATGCATTTGATCACCTCAAGAAGGCTCTTACTTCCTCTCCCATCATCCGACTTCCTGACTAGACGCTGCCATTTGAGTTGATGTGTGATGCATCCAACTATGCAGTGGGAGCAGTCCTTGGGCAGAGGGTTTGTAAGGCCCATCTTGTCATTTACTATGCATTGAGGACGCTTGATTCTGCCCAAGCAAATTACACCACAATAGAGAAAGAGCTTTTAGCAATTATCTTTGCTTTGGATAAGTTTAGATCATACTTGCTTTGTTCACATGTGGTGATTTTTTCTGACCATGCAACACTCAAGTTCCTCCTTAAGAAACTAGAGGCCAAACCCTGGTTAATTTGATGGATGCTCTTTCTCCAAGAGTTCAACCTTGAGATCAAAGATAGGAGCGGAGTAGAAAATGTGGTTGCTGACCACCTGAGCCGGATCGAGAGAGATTCTGATTCACTACCCATCCAAGACTCATTTCCTGACGAGCAGCTTTTAAGGCTGCATGGTGAGTTTCCTTGGTTTTGCTGATATTGTTAATTATCGGGTTGCTCATGCTTTGCTTGCACACCTCACACGTGCACAGATTGATAAATTAAAAAGTGAGACTAAATATTATGTGTGGGATGATCCTTATTTGTGGAAATTCTGTAGTGATCAAATAACTAGGAGATGTGTGTCTAACAATGAGTTCCATTATGTGCTTACTTTTTGTCATTCCTATGCTTGTGGAGGTCATTTTGGTCCTCAGAGAACAGGTAGGAAAGTGTTAGATTCTGGTTTATATTGGTACACATTATTTCATGATGCCTATGTCTTTTGTAAATCTTGTGAGCAATGTCAAAAAGTAGGGAATATAACTCGTAGGAATGAGATGCCCCAACAACCTTTGTTGTTCTATGAGCTTTTTGATGTTTGGGGCATTGATTTTATGGGTCCATTTCCTATTTCCTTTGGCTTTGTTTATATTTTATTGGTTGTGGACTATGTTTCCAAGTGGATAGAGGTCATTCCCACCAAGACTAATGATTCTCATATGGTTGTAGAGTTTGTTAGATCACATATTTTTTGCAGGTTTGGCATACCCCAAGCCATCATTAGTGATCAAGAATCCCACTTCTGCAACCGGCACATGAAGACCTTGTTGAGCAAGTATGGAGTTTTTCATAAGACTTCCACCCCTTATCACCCTCAAACAAATGGCCAAGCCGAGGTCTCTAATCAAGAGATCAAGAGGATTCTGAAGAAAATCATGAGGCCAGATAGAAAGGATTGGAGCAAGAGGCTAGATGATGCTTTATAAGCCTATCGGACCGCCTACAAGACACCTATAGGCATGTCGCCTTATAGGTTTATCTTTGGCAAGGCATGTCACTTACTAGTGGAGTTAGAGCATTGGGCTTATTAGGTAGTTAAGGCTTGTAACTTGGACATAAGTCTAGCGGGAGTCGAGAGGAAGTTGCAACTTCAAGAGTTAGAGGAACTCCAATTAGAGGCCTATGAGAACTCTCGGCTGTATAAAGAGAAGACCAAGGCCTTTCATGATAAGTTGATCCTTAGGAAGGAATTCCAAGTGGGGGAGAAACTGCTCCTTTACAACTCTCACCTTAAGTTATGGTCAGGTAAACTAAGATCCCGATGGGAGGGTCCCTTTGTTGTCACTAACACTTTTTCTTATGGTACAGTTGAAATCTAAGAGGTGACCACGGGAAGGACCTTCAAGGTGAATGGCCATAGACTCAAGCTATTTCTTGAAGCTCAGGAGAGTTTGATGGAGGAAGTGGCTTTGTATGATGTTGTCTACCCACTTTGATTTTTAGGGGAGTTCTCTTTCTGATTATGTTTCCCATTCTGTTTTTAAGTTTATGTTCTTCTTGTTAAATTTTGTTTATGTTTTTAATTCTATTTGTCTGTTTTTAATTCTTCTTTCTATTTTATGTGTCTGATTTATGTTTTCTGTTTCTGTTTATATTGTTCATTCTATTCTCTGTTTCTGTTGTTCATTTTGTTCTCTATTTTCTATTATTGTGCCCTTCTCTGTTTGCTATTTTTAGTGCGGTTCTGCATGTTCCAAATTCTGTTCACACATCTTCTNATGATGTTGTCTACCCACTTTGATTTTTAGGGGAGTTCTCTTTCTGATTATGTTTCCCATTCTGTTTTTAAGTTTATGTTCTTCTTGTTAAATTTTGTTTATGTTTTTAATTCTATTTGTCTGTTTTTAATTCTTCTTTCTATTTTATGTGTCTGATTTATGTTTTCTGTTTCTATTTATGTTGTTCATTCTATTCTCTGTTTCTGTTGTTCATTTTGTTCTCTATTTTCTATTATTGTGCCCTTCTCTGTTTGCTATTTTTAGTGCGGTTTTACATGTTCCAAATTTTGTTCACGCATCTTCTTGAGCTTCTATACATAATTCTGGTTTTGTTTAATTTTTTGTGTGTTGTCCCGCCTTTCCATTCTGTTTTGCTGTTTTAATTCTCATTCTGCACATCTTTCCACCTTTCCTTTTTGCATTTTCCATAGCACTTTAAGATCTGTAAAAGTTGTGAGCTTGAAGCAATTGTCATTTTGAGGTTTCTACTATGATTGAATTATTTCTTACATCTTTTAACTAGCTAGTTTGGTGATGAAATTTGTTGTGATGGATTGAGCTTGATAGTGCATACCTAGTGAGTTTTTTGAGCCTATTGTCATTCTCTATTTCTTTCTTGTATGCATTGTTCTCATGATGTTTGTTGCTCTAGAAGTTGCTTTGCTTCTTTTTAAGATTACATTATCATATGCATGCATGAATGCGATGAAGGTCATCTTTTCTTTCTTTTATGCTAGTTAGCCAAATAGCCTACCTAACATCTTTTCCCTTGCTTTCTCTCTTGAGCCTAATTTTCTCATTCTTTCATTTAGCTCATTGCAAGCTTTTAGTGTAAAATCATGTTTCTACCTACCTTAGAGAGTATGAAAGCATTGGTTTAATTTTTTATGAGTTTCTATTTGTTCGAGACAGACAAAGTTCTAAGTGTAGGGGGCGGAGGATTTGTGCAAATTAAAAGAAATGTGAAAAGAAAAGAAAGAAAATTTTGTTTGAGAAAAAAAATCATAAAAAAATACAAAGAAAAAGAAAATAAAAGTAGTTGTTTGTCTTCCAAAGAGGAAGAAGTGTGTAAACAAATTTGCATAGAGCTTTTGGGTGAAAATTTTTGTGCTTAGTGTTGGTTTTGGCTCATCATTCCAAATGTTCTCATGCTCTCTTTAGTTTTAACTTGCCATATCCATACTTCCTATTACATTCTTTCCCTCTCCTTGGCCCTATTGCATCCTTAAATAAAGTCCTTCTGATTTATGCATGCCTGTGTTTAAAGTAGTGGAGATTAGAAAATAAGCAAGCTTATAGTAGTGCAATTTGTCATGAGATATTTTTGAGTGAAACACTTGCCCTTAAACACTTAAGGGATTAAGAGTGTATCTTGTGAGGCTTTATCATTTTTAGTCTATTCAATTCTATTGAAATCACCATGCTTGTTGGTTGAAAGTGCAAGGAAGAAATTCATGAGTGTCTTTGATCCTTTTAAGTTTTGATTGTTCTTCTTGCTCATTTAACTTTTGCATTCTTGTTCTTGTTTAGAAATGTCTCTTAGCTATTTTCCTTGTTCCCTAGTTTTACTTCTAATTTTCCCAGGACGAGCAAAGGATAAGTATGGGAAGGTTTGATAATCACATTTTTATACAGTAATTAACCATCATATTTAGTGTCTTAAATATCTTTTAGTGCTTAATTGAGTGAGCTTGGCCTTATTTCATAAGTTTGGGTTCATATTAGGCTTAATTGTTTCATTCAGCATTATTAGGGTTTTGATATTATTTATGTATTTCAGGTATATCTTTAGTTCTAGATGTCTAAAAATTGTGAATCTTGACTAAGATGATTGTCTACAACTTTCATTCAGACCTCCAAGGCCAATTCGGACGTCCAGTAGATCAAATTTGACCCTGAAGTTAGAGCAGAGATGCTACCGCTGGAATCTGACCCGCATGCAGAGTTTGGACCATAACTTGGGCTGTAGGTGTTTTATGGACTTGAAAATGGTTCCATTGGAAATCTGATACGTAGGGCTTCAATTGTTGTGAAGGTCAGTTCTCCAAATTATGTCTTTTTGATGGTTTTATTGCCTGTCGAAACAGCTGATTACTCCAGAGACCTCTTAAGACCTAATTGGGCTTAACTCCCTCAATTCAGGCCCAAACCGAAGCCTATTTGAAGCTAAGGTCCAGATGTTTAAACCTAGATTAAGGGTAATTTGGGTGTGCACTAAATTTTTTATGTTATAATTATGTTAAAGGAGACAGCGTTTTCATAATTCTAGGTAGACAATTTTTAGGCAGCTTTAGTTTTCTCTCATATATTTTCTGGAGCTTTTTGATTTATGACTGCACTTCTCCATTGGAGCTTGGATTTCATGACCATGGAGGAGTAGAATCCTTGTAACCAAGTTAGACTCCTGATTAAATTCGGTTTTGATTTTAAGATTATGTTCTTAATTGGATTAAACTTAATGCAATTTCTTCTTCTTTGAATTCTGTCTTGCTTTAATCTTTGTATAAATTCATGGAGATCTTTGTGATTTATATGGATATTGAAGTAAGAAATAGAATTTAGATTGATCAATCTTTAATCTGTAGTTAGAATTCAGAGAAGCTATGCTATGCTAATTGATGTTCAGTTTTTAGATTAATCACTAATTGTTTAGTCTTTGTGATTACAAGATTAGTGATTGTATGTGGTTAATCGAATCCTAAGTGATAACTCAGTATGAACAATTAATCGTAATTAGAGATTTCAGTTATGATTAAACTCAATTAGTAGTGTTGTATTAGGACTTAATCACTCATGTTAATCTAGGATGAATCAAACCAGTTTTTGATGGATGTCTAGCTATGTTACACCTTTAATCAACTGCATTAATTCTTGTTTAATTCTGTAATTTACTATTATAATCTTATTTTAAAAATCTCTTGTTCTTAAACTTGAAATTATTAATTACACATTGCATTCCTTGTGAAAGACTTCTCGGATCATGCCCTCTATTGCATTCTAATTAGGGGATTTGGTTTAATTTAATTGGATTAGCGATAATTCCAATCACTCTGCCATAGTCCAGAACAAGCTACCATGAAAAATAAAAGATCCAGGGAGTTTTACTATTCCTTGGAATATTGGTAGTTTATCTATTGATAAGGCATTAGCGGATTTAGGTGCTAGTATAAATTTAATAGTATGTTTAAAAAATTGGGACTTGGTGAACCAACACCCACTAGGATGAGCATTCAACTAGCGGATAGATCTATTACACATCCTAAGGAGATAATAGAGGATGTCCTAGTAAAAGTTGATAAGTTTATTTTTCCTGTTGATTTTGTGATCATGGATATGGATGAAGATGTTGAAGTACCCTTGCTTCTAGGTCGACCATTCCTTGCTATAGCTAGAGTCATCATTGATGTTCATGGTGGCAAGCTAACTTTAAGGGTGGACAATGAGCAAGTGATTTTTAAAATATCCGAGGCCATGAAACACAAAATGAGTACTGATGATACATGTTTTTATGTGGATAAGATTGACTCATGTGTGTTTCATTCTATGCAGGAAATTTTTACAAGAGATGCATTGGAGACATGTATCATGCAGGGAGAGGAAAAGACTGATCACACAGAGATTAGGGAGCATGTGGCATACATGCAAGCCGAAAAGCCTTTAGTTAGAGGTATATCTCTAGAGAAGATTGAGGGTAATAAAACCAAAACCAAACCATCCCTTAAGGATTCGCCTGAGCTGGAGCTGAAACAACTTCCAAGGCACTTGGAATATGCTTTCTTAGCATAAAACTCCAAGTTGCCTGTAATCATTGCAGCAGACCTAACAAAGGAGCAAAGAGGGAAACTCTTGGATGTGTTTAAGATGCACAAGAAGGTCATAGCATGGAATATCTCAGACATGAGAAGAATTAGGCCCTCATATTGCACCCACAAGATTGCATTAGAAGAAAACTACAAACCTTTGGTGCATCCACAACGACGGATGAACCCGAACATGAAAGATGTGGTGAAAAATGAGGTAATTAAACTTCTAGATGCATGAGTTATTTACCCTATTGCTGACAGTTCTTGGGTTAGTCCTGTGCATGTAGTACCAAAGAAGGGAGGCATGACAGTGGTGCCTAATGAGAAGAATGAGTTGGTGCTAATGAGGACAGTCACAGGATAGAGAGTCTGTATAGACTATCGGAAGCTAAATGATGCCACTGGCAAAGATCATTTCCCTTTACCGTTCATAGACGAATACTGGAGCGTATGGCTGGACATGCCTATTACTGTTTTCTAGATGGCATGTCGGGGTATTTCCAAATACCTATCGCCCCAAAAGATCAGGAGAAGACAACCTTCACATGTCCTTACGGTACATTTACTTATAGAAGAATGTCATTTGGGTTGTGTAATGCCCCTGCCACCTTTCAGAGGTGTATGATGGCAATCTTCGATAGATTGGTTAAGGATATCATGAAAGTATTTATGGATGATTTCTCTATCTTTGGAAATTCTTTTGAATCATGCTTGCATAACTTAGCCAGAGTACTTGAGAGATGTGAGGAGACTAATCTAGTTCTGAATTGGGAGAAATGTCATTTGATGGTACAAGACGATATAGTGTTAAGCCATAAAATTTCTAGTAAGGGTATAGAGGTGGACAGGGCAAATGTATAGACCATTGCTAAATTACCACCCCTACCTCTGTTAAGGCAATCAGGAGTTTTCTAGGTCATGTTGGCTTCTATAGAAGATTTATCAAAGATTTCTCCAAGATAGCTAGACCTCTTACTAGATTACTCGAAAATGATGTCCCTCTTGTCTTTGATGAGGATTGCATAAATGCATTTAACACCTTAAAAGGTAAATTAACTACTGCCCCCATTATGATTACACCTAATTGGTCATCACCATTTGAACTAATGTGTGATGTAAGTGATTTTGCAGTAGGAGCAGTCTTGGGACAGCACAGGGACAAGAACTTTTGGCCCATCTACTACGCAAGCAAAACTTTGATTGATACTCAGAAGAACTACACTACTACTGAAAAAGAATTGCTTGCAATGGTTTTCTCTTTAGACAAATTTAGATATTATCTTATTCTTTCTAAAGTCATTGTGTATACTGATCATTCAGCACTGAGGTATCTTTTGACCAAAAATGATGCTAAGCCTCATCTAATACACTGGGTTTTGTTGTTGCAGGAGTTTGACTTGGAGATCCGAGACCGTAAGGGAACCGAGAACCTAGCAACAGACCATTTGTCTCGTCTGCAATTCCTAGTTCACGGGGAGTTAGTGGAAGAGGACTTAAACGATACTTTTCAGATGAACAACTATATGAGGTTGAGGTGAAAGATATTCCTTGGTTTGCTGATTTTGCTAACTACCTTGCAAGTAGGGTTCTGCCAAAGGAGTTAACTTATTCATAAAAGAAGAAATTCTTCTCTGATTTGAAGTACTACCTTTGGGAATACTCTTATCTATTTCGCATTTGTGCAGACCAAATGATAAGACGTTGTGTTGCCTATCCTGAAACTGAAAGCATCTTGGAGCATTGCCATAAGGGTCCAACTGGAGGACATTATCAAGCCAATAGAACAGCAAGGAAAGTCCTGGAGTCAGGTTTTTATTGGCCTACCTTATTTAAGGATGCTCACAGGTATATGAAGCAATGTGACAATTGCCAGCGCACAGGTAACATCTCTAAGAAAGATGAAATGCCCCAGACCAGCATCTTAGTGTGTGAAGTCTTTGATGTCTAGGGCATTGATTTCGTTGGCCCTTTTTCCTTCGTCTTATGGGAACAAATATATCCTAGTTGTAGTAGATTATGTATCTAAATGGGTAGAAGCTCAAGCCTTGCCTACCAATGATGCTAGGGTAGTTGTCAAGTTCCTTAAGAAATTGTTCACCAGGTTTGGAGCACCTGGAGCTATCATTAGTGATAGAGGCACCCACTTTTGTAACCAACAGTTAGCTAATGCCTTGAAGAAATATGGTGTTACTCATAAAGTGGTTACCTCTTATCACCCTCAAACTAGTGGCCAAGTAGAGGTGACGAATAGGGAACTTAAAAGAATACTGGAAAAGACTATAGAGTAATCTAGAAAGGAATGGTTCTTGAGATTAGATGACGCTCTATGGGCTTATAGGACTAGTTTCAAAACTCCCAATGGTACTATCCCTTACAAACTTGTTTATGGGAAGTCCTGTCATTTACCAATAGAGCTGCAGCATAAAGCCTTTTGGGCTATAAAATTCCTTAACTATGACTTGTGTAATGCAGGTGAAAAGAGGTTGCTCCAGTTGAACCAACTGTCAGAATGGATAGATGCTGCCTATGAAAGTTCAAGGTTGTACAAGGAAAAGGCTAAGAAGTGGCATGACAAACATATTAAATCATCTAAAGAATTTCAACCTGGGGACCAAGTGCTACTCTTTAATTCACACTTAAGGTTGTTTCCAGGCAAACTCAAGTCTAGATGATCAAGCCCTTTCATGGTAAAGCAAGTATTTCCTTATGGTGCTGTTGAAGTCACTCATCCAGAGAAAGGAACCTTCAAGGTCAATGGGCAGAGATTGAAGTTATACCATGGTGCTAACATCTAAGAACTTTCCATAGATGTTTGTCACCTCCAATACCCTCTGCAGTAGTTCCTCAGTCCTTAAGTTCAACTAAATGATTGTAGAGAAGTGCTTGTTGGGAGACAACCCAATATCTTTAGTGTTTTGTTTTTATCTTCATTTTCTTTATGATTTGTGTTGAATTGTTTTCTTTAAGTTTCTTAGTTAATTTTTAGTTGAATGGGAGTTTTATGAGTTTTATATCTTATGTTTGTGGTGTAGGATCTGTTGGGGATACTTCTGTAAAGTAGAAATTCATTTTTAATATCAAAGTATAGAACACGTGCAATAACACGGGCGTGCTCTACCCCGTGTGCATCATACAAAGACTCCAACTGGAGAACACGGCCCGTAACATGGTCGTGTTTACCCCCGTGTCCATTAACCAGAGGCTTGTGAATCATTCAGAACATCTAGGGAGAGAACACGGTCAATGACATGGCCGTGTCATCAAGCGTATGGACCACACAGAGTGCTGAAGAGTGTAACACGGCCCTTAACATGGCCATGTTCATGCCCATGTCCATGGCCCAGAACACGGGCATGTTCATCCTCATGTCACTTAAAGCACATTTCACTCTTGAAACACCTCACTGCCACGCACGTGTTTACCCCCGTGTTCTCACTCAGACCAAAACATGCCCACACTACACGGCTGTGTTGTAGGCGTGTCGCTGTGACCATTTAAACTTCTGATTCGCAGGGTCATTCTTCACATCAGAAATCCTCAAATTCTCTCAATCCTCTCCCAAATCCCTAACCCCTCCAGCGCTCCTACCTTCATTTCCGGTCAATCCCCTTTCCTCAAAGCCTCAATTTTCTGTTTAATTGAGTTCCACACTACATCCCACCATTACATTCTGTTATTTTCTGGTTTACACCCAGTATCAGTTGCAGTTCTTCACCTACAAGTATGAGTTTCCCCTTCAATCTTATATGTTATTTCTGAGCATTTGATTGACTGTCTGGTGCGTATTTCTTGCTTAATTAGTAAGGGAATATGGGGGAACAGTTAAATATAGGATGAATAATTACTGGAAATTTTTGGGGATGCTGTTGTAAAATCTTATTTTGGGGCATTTGGGGTGTTGCAAAATTGGTTTCTCTTTCTAGCAATTAGTGTTACTTAGCATTACCATTGATTACTACTGTTGTTGGGAATCTGCTGATGTTTAGACATCTAGTTGAAAATACTGTTATCTTGCAATTCCCATGACTGTCACCACTGTCATTGATTTCGTGCTATGGATTCTGTTAATTTACTGGAAGTTGTTTATTGGGGGAATTTGTTCATTTATATTGCATTGTTGTTGTGGTGCATTTCAATTTGATATTTGATGAACACACTTTTTATACAATAGTTATTCCTCATACTTAGTCTTTTAAACCTCTTTTGGGCTGAATTGCATAGACTTAGACCTCATTTCATGACTTAGGATCCATTTATGCTTAATTGCAATTTCCAGCAATACTGGGCATTATATGCTGTCTCTGTGTTTCAGGCATATCTTGAGTTCTGGATGTCCAAAAATTCCGAGTCATACCTTGTTGGAAAGCTGAGAGAATTTTCTACAACTTTCTTTCAGGGCTCCAAAGCTAATTCGGACGTTCAGAAGGTCATATGCAGCCTGGAAGCCAGAGAAGACATGCTGTCGCAGGATCCTGACCTACATGCAGTATTTGGGTCATAACTTGAGTTGTGGATGTCATATGGACCTGAAAATGGTACCATTGGAAAGCTAACAGACAGAGCTGCAATTGATATGAAGACCGGTTCACCATATTTTATGTTGAAGATAGTCTTATTTGCTGTGCAAGTTAGCTGACTGTTCCAGACACCTTTTGCCACTTAAATGGGCCTAACTTCCTCATGACAAGTCCAAATGGGCCCAAACCAAAGCCCAATTGAAGCTAAGGCCCATGGGAACAAGTGTGCCCTAAGGGCAATTTGGGTGTGCATGTAAATTTGGAGGTCTATATCAGCAAGAGGGGGCAGCCGAAATTCAGAATCAAGTCATTAGATATTTTTAGACAGCTTTTCCTCTTTCCTTAGTCTCTAAGTTTTCTCTTAGATATTTTGTAAGAACTCAGCTCTTCTTGTTCATGGAGGGCTAAATCATCATATCAATCCAGGTTTTGCTATTCTGATTATTGATTTTGAGATTATGTGTTGTTGTTCTTCATTTTAGTTGTTAATCAAGTTCTTTCAATCCTCTGAAATATTCTGTTTGAATTGCTTAATTCGGATTGGATTATTCATGTGTTCATATTCTGTTTGCATGTGATAAAAGAGGATTGTATGGTTAATTAATAGTTCTAAGCTTGGACGGATTAACTACCTTGGCTGGATTCAGGACTTAGGTTAAACTGGACTTGAATGTTTGGCAGAGATTGAAGTTATACCATGGTGCTAACATCCAAGAACTTTCCATAGATGTTTGTCACCTCCAATACCCTCTGCAGTAGTTCCTCAGTCCTTAAGTTCAACTAAATGATTGTAGAGAAGTGCTTGTTGGGAGGCAACTCAATATCTTTAGTGTTTTGTTTTTATCTTCATTTTCTTTATGATTTGTGTTGAATTGTTTTCTTTAAGTTTCTTAGTTAATTTTTAGTTGAAGGGGAGTTTTATGAGTTTTATATCTTATGTTTGTGGTGTAGGATTTGTTGGGGATACTTCTGTAAAGTAGAAATTCATTTTTAATATCAAAGTATAGAACACGTGCAATAACACGGGCGTGCTCTACCCCATGTGCATCATACAAAGACTCCAACTGGAGAACACGGCCCGTAACATGATCGTGTTTACCCCCGTGTCCATTAACCAGAGGCTTGTGAATCATTCAGAACATCTAGGGAGAGAACACGGTCAATGACATGGCCGTGTCATTAAGCGTATGGACCACACAGAGTGCTGAAGAGTGTAACACAGCCCTTAACTTGGCCATGTTCATGCCCATGTCCATGGCCCAGAATCAACTTATTTCAAACACGACCATGTCCTTTCCAGGTAAGTATCTAAGCATGCCGTGTTATGAACACGGCCACAAAACACGGGCGTGTTCATCCTCATGTCACTTAAAGCACATTTCACTCTTGAAACACCTCACTGCCACGCGCGTGTTTACCCCCGTGTTCTCACTCAGACCAAAACATGCCCACACTACACGGCTGTGTTGTAGGCGTGTCGTTGTGACCATTTAAACTTCCGATTCGCAGGGTCATTCTTCACATCAGAAATCCTCAAATTCTCTCAATCCTCTCCCAAATCCCTAACCCCTCCAGCGCTCCTACCTTCATTTCCGGTCAATCCCCTTTCCTCAAAGCCTCAATTTTCTGTTTAATTGAGTTCCACACTACATCCCACCATTACATTCTGTTATTTTCTGGTTTACACCCAGTATCAGTTGCAGTTCTTCACCCACAGGTATGAGTTTCCCCTTCAATCTTATATGTTATTTCTGAGCATTTGATTGACTGTCTAATGCGTATTTCTTGCTTAATTAGTAAGGGAATATGGGGGAATAGTTAAATATAGGATGAATAATTACTGGAAATTTTTGGGGATGCTGCTGTAAAATCTTATTTTAGGGCATTTGGGGTGTTGCAGAATTGGTTTCTCTTTCTAGCAATTAGTGTTACTTAGCATTACCATTGATTACTACTGTTGTTGGGAATCTGCTGATGTTTAGACATCTGGTTGAAAATACTATTATCTTGCAATTCCCATGACTGTCACCACTGTCATTGATTTCGTGCTATGGATTCTGTTAATTTACTGGAAGTTGTTTATTGGGGGAATTTGTTCATTTATATTGCATTGTTGTTGTGGTGCATTTCAATTTGATATTTGATGAACACACTTTTTATACAATAGTTATTCCTCATACTTAGTCTTTTAAACCTCTTTTGGGCTGAATTGCATAGACTTAGNATTACCATTGATTACTACTGTTGTTGGGAATCTGCTGATGTTTAGACATCTGGTTGAAAATACTATTATCTTGCAATTCCCATGACTGTCACCACTGTCATTGATTTCGTGCTATGGATTCTGTTAATTTACTGGAAGTTGTTTATTGGGGGAATTTGTTCATTTATATTGCATTGCTGTTGTGGTGCATTTCAATTTGATATTCTTACAATGCTCTGTGGGTAACTTTGCTATTTTCCTGTGCAAATTCCTACTGTGATATAGCTAATGAATGGATTCTTATTTATTACTGGGTATTGTTGCTTATTCTGTTTTATTCTGAACATGGGGATGCTGCTGCCTTGTCAAATTGCACAGATATTAGAAAAATTTGGCATTGTTGGTTGTTAATTCTTGGGAATTTGGGTGTTTAGGACTTTGTCTATTTGATTGAAATTTCCATTATTGTAAATGCTGCCATGATACCTCTTGTTGTGGGAACTAATTTTCTGATGGAGGGGTTCAATTGCAGTTGTAATTTTGAATAAACTCTTGCTTTGAAACATGTTCATTTTGCTAAAATTTATTTTTGCTATTCCAATTGCTACTCCTAATTGATAATTAAAGGGACTTGTGGATTTCTCTGATTTTCTTGTCAAGCCCTGTGGGAATGAATGCTGAATTATACTGTGCTATGACCAGAGAATAAATTCTTGCTGAGGGACCTGACTTTGTTTAACTATTAGTGGAGAAATTTATACTGATGCATTATTGTTGTGGGAATTATAGGGGACTCTGTTGAGTCATTTTGATCTAGATATTGAAATTGTTTTGTGAGGGTGTGGGAAACTGTTATCTCTTCCTTCTGTTATTTTGAACTATTAATTTGCATCTGGGATGCCTTGTTGGACTTTCATCTGGTGTGGGAAATCGTTCTTTTCATTCTGTTAGTTTGCGAGATGCATAACATGTTTTAAACATGAGCATTTGAAGTTGTTTCCTTGGTGGTCACATATTACTTTTCCTCTATTTTTGCAAGCAACCACCACGACCAAGCGCACTGACGAATCTCGGCAATGCCGTGAGAAGTTGCAACCTAGGAAGAATCGCCCAACACCTCAGGAGTCTCCCTCTCCACCTGCCAAGAAGAGAAGATCCGGGGCTGTGGACACTTCAGTTCACCCCTTCCTCCGATTCCAGGGCGATGAGCACAAAGAGCGGCTCACCAAACTCTCCACCAAACTACTCGAGCCCAACCGCTACCCGAAGTGGATAGTATTACAGGAGTTGGGCCTGGAACAGGAGGTGCGCCATCTTCTTAGTTTCAGTTAGTGGAGTAGCATCTTTGAGCTTCGAGAGCTGGCATACCGAGAACTCACTCTGGAGTTTCTCGCCACAGTGGAGATCAATGCCACATTCACAGACTCCCACACCAAGTGGCATGAGCCGGACACCATCAGATTCCGACTGGGCACAGCCATGCAAAGTATGAGCCTCCAGGAGTTCACAAAGGCAGCAAGACTAGCTGAGCCGGGGTTCATCTATGACTCCTGCGACATGGACTGGCACTCACCTACCACAGAGCCTGCAGATTACTAGCGGACCATCAGTACTGAGACCACATATGAGGCCAAGAGGTCTAAGGCTTCCATTCTTCGATCTCATGCCCTCTATTTCATTCACAAGCTCTTTGTTCACTCATTGACTGCAAGGCGGGAGAGCATCAGAGTCGTCAGCAAAAAGGATATATTTTACCTCCGGTGCATTCACGAGAAGCATCATTGCCACCTCGGATACACATTCATTCAGCTAGACATTCTAGGTGAGGAGTCCACTCTCACAGTAGCATGCCGATCACTGCCTTTAGGGATGGACACCCTGAAGGCCATGGGGATAATCAAGCGCCATATGGACACACAAGGCACATACCTCACTCTAGTCAGTTCTCCCCCACGAGCTGAAGAACCACTCGCCAACCACCCCGAGGACCCACCTACAGCAAGCCCTAGCACATCAATCCCGCCATCATCACAGCCATTTCTGGGAGTTCCCTTCACATCACCCGACGAGGAGGATCGGAAATCCACCGCCGTTGAGAGGCAGCTGAGCCGCATAGAAGTGGAGGTCGATGGTACACGAGTCTGACTCAACTGCCTCGTAGTGTACCACCACCAAACACGCCATGATATGCTCCAATGGATGTCCTATGCGCGAGCACATCACCAGTGGATAGAGTCCACCTTACAGATGATGTGCCAGAGTAAGACACTTCAGCCACCATCACCACCCAGCTCACCTCGCTTCCACGACGCAAAGGACGATGCGGACCTAGCTTCTTCAGTCGAACCAATTCGTCCTCCACGCATCACATCTCCAGCGCCACCACTTGAGTCTCTGGCTGCTCAGCCAACCAACTTGCCTTTTGAACCACATTCTAAGAATTCGGGAGACCAACCTAGGGAGTAGCTTGTTTTTCTTT
Organism: Cercis canadensis; assembly: GCA_003255065.1. Taxonomy (NCBI): domain Eukaryota; kingdom Viridiplantae; phylum Streptophyta; class Magnoliopsida; order Fabales; family Fabaceae; genus Cercis; species Cercis canadensis. Next base: position 172,474 of record QAOA01006558.1, on the reverse strand, counting down.
ATTTCTCTCTCTAATTTATTTTTCACTTCATTTAGTCTAGTATTTTAGTTCAAATTTTATAGTTCTCGCTCTTTTCACTCTCTTTCTAGTTGTAACATTCTTTTTACAGCCTCGCTCACCAGCACCTGCCCAAAACATCAAGAACCTCTTCACTCAAGGAGTATCTGTCCTCTTAATTTAACTTTCCATACATTGAGGACAATGTGTTACTTAAGTGTGGGGGGGGGGGGTATTCATTGTGTTTTAATCTAGAATGCTTTAACATGGTAGAACTGAACAAGTTGTGAATGTCTGACGTAATTCGAACTAGAACTTTGTGCTCTTGAAGTGATATTCCTGGGAATTTTGTTTTTCTGTTTTGTGTTTTATTATTTTTGCTTAATACCTTGCCTTTTAGCTAGCTGCATGATGAGGTCACCACTTAGGTTCAGTGGACCTGGGATTTTGAAATATAACATTGTACTAGTTAGCCCTGAATGGCTGACATGAATAATACCCTGCACCTTTACCTTTCATTTCTTAAAAAAAAAAAAAATTGACTAGCTGTTTTGAGCATAGTAGGGCTCTGCTCCTCTACCTTATATGCTTGAAACTGGAGAAGGATATGAGCATGTCATTAAAGCATAACTAGTTGAATGTGGGTCGCAGGCAATGACTGGACACCACATCCTAGGACCCCCCAACTAGCAAGAAAAGAAAAAAATAGTAGCATACTAGAGCTTTTAGCAGAAAAAAAATATTTTTATATCTGTCATGATGAGAACAAAGTAGTGAGCACAGGGTAGTTCTATTCAGACACAGAGGGGTAAGCTAAGACAATTCTATGGGAAAATAACTAGGTTCATGAGCTGAGCATGGGAACTGAATAATGCAGCTGTTTAGGGCAAAGTACATAGTACAAACTTCTTTGAATTGAACTGTTTTTCCCAGGGATAAAGCTTATAAAGAGACTTGTTCTGATTTGAATTGCTTGAGGACAAGCAATTGCTTAAATGTGGAGGGATTTGATATTTGCCAATTATGCCTATAAAATTCATGCTTTATCCATACATTCATGCCTACATTTGAGTTCAATTTGCTTTAAACATGGTACTTAATCTCACTGTTTGTGTTTCAGGTGTTCCTCTGGTTAATCAAGCTAAAGGAAGGATTTTAGGAAGTTTCTAAAGTAAAATCAGAAGAATTTGAAGTGCATACAGGGGACACGACCCACACACGAACGTGTGTGTGCCCGTGTCCAGCATCCATAAAGCCCTGCTCCATTTTACTGAGAAACACGACCAAAATTTGTGACCAACACGCCCGTGTTAGTGCCGTGTTCTCAATCTAGAGACATCCTGAGAAGAACACGCCTTCACCATAAGTAAACACAACCATGCTAGAGGCCGTGTTTGCAATCCAGAGACATCCTGAGATGAACATGCCTTCACCATAAGTAAACATAGTTGTGTTCGTGGTCGTGTTTGAAGTCCAGAAGAAGAATTTAAATGACACACCCAGCCACCTTAAGTGAACACGGCCATGTCCTGGTCGTGCTCGAGCTTCTGAAGTTGAAACCCTAGAATTCGAGCAGAATATATATGAACTCTAGAGGGAAGACTGGGGATCTTTTGGCAGTCAAACATTTGGGGTTCTTTGGAGGCATTAGAGGCCAGGTGTGGGAAGAGCACTTTGGAGGTTTGGAGAAGAACAAGATAGAAGATCAACCCCTTGAAAGAACTTCATGAGAATAAGTTTTTTAGATTCTATCTTGTCTTCTCTGTATTTTTTTGATTCAGATTTTATCATGAACTAATTTGTAAAGGTTTAGATAGGATGAACCCTAGAACTACATCTGCACTCTTCTCCCTTTGATTTAATGAGAATGTACCTTTCATTTCTTGGAATTGTCTATAATTATTATTTGTGTTGAGTTGATGAAGTATGTCATTGATTTAACACCAGATTTTAGTTTATAGATTGAGAAATTGTAAATTGAACAAGATCACTTGTAGGCAGTGGGATTTGCTTGGAATCACTAGAAATAAGGTTCACATAAGTCCTCTGATTTGAGTCAATGTACTAAGGAAATTCACAGAACATGAATTAATGCATTCTTGCGGGTTTTGATTAGGAAGAGATTTTAGTCAATCAACCTAGGAATAGATGTCTTATTGCTTGAGAAAGATTAAGGCATAATTCAGGAATTTCCATTAGTCTAAGTAAAGGGTTGGTGACCATTGATTTAAAGATGAAAGTGCAATGTTAGATTCTCGGAGGATTCTTATCTAGACCTATCCTTCCTAATTAATAAATCTATCAAAATTTATTNAGGCAGTGGGATTTGCTTGGAATCACTAGAAATAAGGTTCACATAAGTCCTCTGATTTGAGTCAATGTACTAAGGAAATTCACAGAACACGAATTAATGCATTCTTGCGGGTTTTGATTAGGAAGAGATTTTAGTCAATCAACCTAGGAATAGATGTCTTATTGCTTGAGAAAGATTAAGGCATAATTTAGGAATTTCCATTAGTCTAAGTAAAGGGTTGGTGACCATTGAATTAAAGATGAAAGTGCAATGTTAGATTCTCGGAGGATTCTTATCTAGACCTGTCCTTCCTAATTAATAAATCTATCAAAATTTATTGTTATTATTTTCTTGTCTTGTTTATATTAGTTTAGATTAAGTAGTTCATTCATTAAACCACAATTTTGAATTAGATAAGAGAAAAATGATTACTACTAATAGCTATAGTTCCTTGTGGGAATGATATTTGTACTCGATTAAGCTATTCTACAAAACGATAGGTACATTTGCCTAAAGTGATTGTAGTATTGATTTAATTGAATACAATTCTAAAATGAAACACATCCAGTATCATATGTATAATTTTTCTGGGTTTCGTGGGTCATTGTCTCCTATATTGATTAGACATTGATCTTGTGATTCTGTATACCATTTTGGTTACAAGGTATAAGGGAGAGTTATGTTATTACTGAGTATAATTCTGATATGGGTTTGGCTGCAATTTTGTATCTTGACAATCTAAGTTGCTCCAAAGTGAGAATAGTATATCCAGGATTTTTTGGATTTGTTGGGAGGAGAGGGAGGGGTGGTGGTCGTTGTCTCATATATTGATTAGGCATTGATCGTATGATTCTATATATTTTTCCATTTTTGTTATTGGGAAAACCATGGAGAAAAAGGAACAACATGAAAATTATTAATCTAAGTTGTAGAATTCTGACATGGTTTAGCTACAATTTCGGGTACTGATGATCTAAGTTGGTATCACACGTCTGATTATATCTAGAACTATTGCTTGTGATCCAGATAGTTGCAGTCTTCTATGATTATTAATCACAAAGCTCACTACTGTGATTTTGTTTTTTTTTCTTTTTTTTGTTGTGATCAGATCTGTCTTAAGCTAATTCCTTTGCCATTTTTCTGTTTAGCTATGTCAATGTCTGATAAACCAGAAGTAGTGGACAGGGATGTTAAGGTAAGGAGCGCAAGGAAGATGATAAAGATGACAGTAAGGGAGGAGACAATTGGGTTCGGGAAGCCAACAGAAAATGTTACAGGGGTAGACATTCCATCAATTAATCTTCAGAAGACAGACATTGTTGTTGATGTTCTCATAAAAAATCCAAATCCAGTTCCAATCCCTCTAATTGACATAAACTACTTGATTGAGAGTGATGGTAGGAAACTAGTTTCTAGATTGATACCAGATGCAGGTACAATCCATGCACATAGGGAGGAGACTATCAAAATACCTGTTACTTTGATATATGATGATATTAAATCCTGGAAGCATCATTCCTTATAGGGTTAAGGTTGATCTCATTGTTGATGTTCCTTTCTTCGGAAGGTTGACACTAGCTCTTGAGAAAACTAGAGAGATTCCTATACCATACAAACTTGATGTTGATCTTGAGTAAATTCGTTTTGAGAAGTTCTCTTTTGAAGAGACTGTTGCAGTTCTTCACTTGAAGTTGGAAAACATGAATGATTTTGACTTGGGAGTCAATGTGCTAGATTATGAGGTCTAGTTTGGTGATGTTAGCATTGGAGGTGCAGAACTTGCCAAATCTGCTAAAATTAAGAGAAAAGGAATTAGTCACATTGATATTCCAATCACCTTCAGGCCTAAGGACTTTGGTTCTGCTCTGTGGGACATGATTAGAGGAAGGGGTACATGTTACACCTTGAAAGGAAATATTAATGTTGACACTCCCTTTAGAGCAATGAAGTTGCCCATCAGCAAGGAAAGTGGTACCACACGTCTCAAGAAGGAGGATGATGATGACGATGAGGTTTGTTAACTTCTTTTCTCTCTGTTTTTTTTTTTTGTTTTTTAATTTTTCCCCTTCTTATTTTGTATGTTCTCAACAAACTAAATCTGATTTTTTTTTTCTGTACTGGTAAACAAGCACATGCATGTTGATGGTTAATTTTTATGAACTTGTATTCAATTGAAACAATGCGACAAACATTCTAGGCAAGTATACCTATCGTTTTGTAGAATAGCTTAATTGAGTACGGATGTCGATCCCATGAAGAACTATAGCTATTAGTAATAATCCTTTTTTCTATTATCTAATCTCAAAATTTTGGTTTGATAAAGGAACTAATTAATCTAAGCTAATATAAACAAGATAATAAAGTAATAACAAATAATTTGATAGATTTATCAATCGAAGGATAGGTCTAAATGAAAAACCCCCTAGGGCAAACATTGCACTTTCATCTTTAACTCAGTAGGCACCACTTCTTTACTTAGACTGATGGGAATCCCTAAATTATGTCTTAATCTTTCTCAAGCAATAAGACATCTATTCCTAGGTTGATTGACTGAAATCTCTTCCTAATCAAAACCCCTAAGAAAGCATCAGTTGTGTTTTATGGATTCCCTTAGTACATTGACTCAAATCAGAGGACTTATGTGAATCCTATCTCTAGTGATCCCAAGCAAATTCCATTGCCTACAAGTGATCTTATCCAAATTACAATTTCTCAATCTATAAAATGGAATCTGGTGTTAAATCAATGGCTAGCTTCATCAACTCAACACAAATAATAATCATAGACGATTCCAAGAATGAAAGATGTATTCCCATTAAATCAAAAGAATCAAAATACAAATGTATTTCTAGGGTTCATCCTATCTAAATCTTTACAAGTTAGTTTATGATAAAATCTAATCAAAATAATATAGAGAAGACAAGATGGAATCAGGTAAAAACTCATTCTCATGAAGTTCTTGTAATGGGTTGATCTTCCATCTTGCTCTTCTTCCAGCCTCTAGGGTTGGACTCCCGCCTCTGGCTCTGAATCGTGCCTCTGAATATCCAAAAAGACGGAGCTCCTATCTTCCCCTCTTGATTGCATATATATTCTAATCTAAAACTAGGGTTTCACCTTCAGTAGCTCGAACACGGCCGTGTTCATTAAATGGGGTTGGGCGTGTTCTTAAAATGCTCTCTGGACCTCGAACACGGCCTCGACACGGGCGTGTCCTGCGCAGATTCTGGCCGTGTTCCTCAGAAAACGGAGGAAAGCTCTCTGGATGCTGGACACAGGCATAACACGGCCATGTCATGGCCATGTTGGTCAGACACGAGCATAACACGGCCATGTCGTGGCCGTGTTCCCTGTCTGCTTATCAGCTTCTTCTGATTTCTCTCCCTTTTTCTCCAGAAAATCCATAGAATTCTTCCATTTGCTTGATAATTCAGAGAAACACCTGATACACAAATAATGGGATTAAATACCATGTTTAAAGCGAATTTGCTCAAATATAAGTAAGAATCTATTGATAAAAACATGGCATTTAAAGGCCTAAAAAGCACATATCACATGTTGTCACAAAGTACTCGAAGGTCGCTACGATGCGGATGGCGGACTTCAGTTTTTGAAAGAAAACTTGGAGTCGCCACCAATTATATTAGAAAAATGGAGAACAATTGGAAAATTCTTTTTAAATTTAAAAAAAAATGGTCTATGAACCAGAGAGGGTTCGGGAGTCTGTTTATGCGTAAGGAAGGTGTTAAGCACCCCACAGCATCGATCTAAAGACGATTACCCTAAATTAATTGTGTAGATGGCTAAAATCTGTATTCTATTTACCCCAAAATAATAAATACATTTACTAGAATATCTAACAAAAGTAAAAATAATGAAAATAAACGTGCAATGTATGATTTCTCTATCGAGACCTAAATCCTTCCACCATTTCATCAAATAAAGCTACCGTCTAGGGTAGTGCTACCTTCACCTAGGTCAGATTGAGAAAGGCATCCCATATAGGACTGACTCGTCCTATGCTTCCATGATAAGTGAAGACGCATGCGGATACTACGCGACACATATATATTTTTTATATGCAGTGCAAATGCATGGTTTTAAGTATTACAACATTTGTCCTTATCCAATAAGGGAGGGGTACAAAATTAAAAAATGTAATCAAAATAAATAAAAGCCCTTCAAGCCTCTGAATTGTCTTAGGATTTTGCCAATGGCCCAAGGATTGTGACTCCCTCTCACATGGAACACACATTAGTTGGCTCAAAATAAGAAATTAAACGTGACATATGCATAAGCAATTGAGCAGCCACAACACATCACAATAAATGACAAGATAAAGCAAAAAATATGTCAACTTATAGTGAAAATGTATACAATACTAAATCACATGTGACAGTCATTAAGAGTCAAAATAAAATCATGAAAATGACATGCAAAGTAAGGCAACAATATTTAGTTAAACAGGGCAATCAACATACACTTATAATTAGCATGTAAATGGTTCTAAAAATGAATAAAACATAGCAACCAAACACAAGGCAAAATAAAAATAAAAATAGAACAGCAAAAACAGAAAACAAAACATAAAACAGGAAAAACTTGTAAAGAAATATGAGAATGCATGTCAATGCATTTTGACCCCAAAATCTTACATGAGATAAAAAAAAATATCTTATGATTCTAAATAATCAAAATTCATNGCATTTTGACCCCAAAATCTTACATGAGATAAAAAAAAAATATCTTATGATTCTAAATAATTAAAATTCATAAAAAAAAAATGATATCCCTAACTCAAGTTATGGCCAAAAAATAGAATACTGCAAGAGTCAACTAACAATTTCACAGTAAAGTTAAAATAATTATTTTCAAATTAAAACTGTGAGCAAATGCAACATGAAAAAAAATATGAAATTTATACACAAGAAAGATACTCGTCTTAGGGTTCTAACAAAATAAGAATCATTCCATTTGGGGTTGTAAAACGAAAGTTATGGTCAAAAGACCGACCATTGCCAGTGTTGGACTGACAAGTCCAAGAATGACCATTGAGAAACCAAATTTGATAACTACTATCTCAATTGACCAATTTGATTTTAAACATGACAAAAGTCAAAAGATTAATACCAAAACACAAAGTTTTTAAGAAATGTCAAGCATCATTTTGATTTTTAATCAAGAACCCTAAAACACATTCAAGAAAACAAAGACAAAACAAACAAAATACTCAAAAAGAAATTCACAAGAAGCATGTTCACTCCAACAAGACATGACAAATGGTACCAAAACAATAATAGGGCAGCAAACATGTAAAATCTACAATACCATCAACCAAGACCATGCTAAAAAAAGACCAACCCTAAACAAAATCATGTCATATGGTAAAAACAAGCAAAACAACAATAAACTAAGTACTCAACCATAATCAAAATAAAAACTAAACATAATCTCCCTAAATCAAAATATCAAAAGGATATTCAAGAGAGGAGAAAAATAACAAAAATCAAAATGAAACTCATGGAATTAAAATGAAATAGAGACATTCAAGAGGGAAACAAAAAGAAACATACATTTCACATGGATTCAGCAAAAATCCACAAGAGAATGATAAGAAATCAAGAGAATAGTGAAGGTTACCTAGTGTTCTTCAAGAAAACTCATCTTCCTTGCTCAAAAGTGTAGAACCCAACTCCAAGAAGCTCAAACAACTCTTAGTTTCTTGTTTTTCTCTCCAAGAATATCAAGAACACTCAAAAACTCTCAACTTTTCTCTTAACTTTTCTTTCTTTGATCTATTTTTTCAAGTTATCTCTCATTTTTCTTGTTTTCACCTTGAGAGCCTATTATTGTCTTAGGCTTTCTCCTCTCTTTTTTCCTAAATGCAATCAGCCCTCTCAACTTTGAGAGCAAGTTGAGGGTAGTTTGATCCTTTCATACCCCTTGCGCACCTTCCTTCCACTTTCCTTTAGCTTTAGCATGTAAAAAATTTAATAATTCTTCTCCAAAATGTCCTAACCAAATTGCAAACTTCAGCCCCTCTATTTTGTATTTTTTCCATGCAAAAATAAGGTTAAGAAGCCCCCATTAGCAACTTTCCCAAAATTCTCTTGCACAAGTAACTTCCATAAAACTTTCTTGAGGCTATATCTTTTCACTTGTGCTTGGAAAAATTCTTTAAACCCTAGTTGACCTGCTTCAGATTATTAACAAATTTATTTGATCTTTTTGATTAAAAATAAAAATCACAAAAATTCTAATGGGCCAAGTTAGGTCAAAATAAGCCCAAAAAGCTCAACCTTGAACCTAAGTTGGTACAATTGGTTCCAAATTAAAACTCAAACAAATTAAATAGTCTAACAAACATATATTTTTACTTCGACTAAAAACATTAAAAAAGGAAAAAAAAAATTGGGCGGGCCCGAAAGCCCAAAACATGTTTTTACTAGGGTTTTAGCAAGACGAGTCAAGCCCAAAACATGAGTTTTGACCCAAAGCCCAGAAAATTATAATTTTTATGTCCAAACGAAGTATTTAAAATAAATCAAATGGGTCAAAAGGCCCCAAACTCAAATTTAAAGAAAACAAACCAGATGGCTCCCTAACTCATATTAAAATGAAATGGGTCAATGCTCAAAAACTAAAATTTTGATTCAAAAGCTAAAAGAGGCATTCAATACCTTAAAATCAAAATTCCCAATTAAAAATAATTAAACTTTTTTCTTTCTATTTTCTTCTTTTTTTTTTGTTTTGAAAAATATGTAACAACCCTCAGACAAAATACGATATGTACAATTTGCCCCTCTTTACATGTTTGCTATTTGAGGGACATGAGAAACGAATGTTTTCAAGTCCTCATGTAGGAAACAGGTAAATATAGTAGACAAGTATTTTTTCTCAAATAAAGGAAAAGAAAAATGTTATCAATCGAGGCGACTCATGATGCGAAAGATAACTAAATCCATAAAGACCAAGATTCGATCTGAAAGACCAAGATTTGAGCCTAGCAATAAATAAAGAAATTTATAACTAGGATTCGTGTCTGGGAATTGACAAGAAATTAAAAATCAAGATTTAAGCTTGGGAACTGGCGAGAAATTTAAATCCAGGAATTGAGCCTAGGAATTGGCAAAATTTAAAACCAAAATTCGAGCCTGGGAATTTGCAAGAAATTTAAAACTAGGATTCGAGCCTGGGAATTGGCAAAAACTTTAAAACCAGGATTCGAGCTTGGAAATTGACACGAAATTTAAAACCAGAGTTCGAGCCTGGGAATTGGGATAAAATTTGAAACCAAGTTTCGAGCCTAGGCTTTGGCAAGAAATTTAAAACCACGATTCGAGCCTAGGAATTGGTAAAAAATTTAAAACTATGATTCAAGCCTGGGAATTGGCACGAAATTTAAAATCAGGATTCGAGCCTGAGAATTAGCAGAAAATTTAAAACTAGGATTCGAGCCTGGAAATTGGCAAAAAATTTAAAAACAAGATGTATGATACGCAAGAAAATGATGTGAATGACAAATGCTTAAAATGACATTGAGATGGCGAGTCAAGGCCCAAAAATGTTTTGGAAAGTTAAACAATGTATTAAAACACAAAAATGCGAAGGAATATAATGGTGGATCAGATGCCATGTTCAAATTAAGGACATTGAATCTAAAAAATGCAAGTTGCTTGCTCAATGAAAAATTTGCTCAATCAAATTTTGCCCCAATTTGGGTCAAGTCCAAAGGACTACTTCCTGCATGGATTTTCATCAATGTTAATCATTTGGAATGATCATGGTACTGCTTTAAGCCAATTTTTCAATTCTTAATGTTTGTCATGTCAACTCAATAAGAACCACTCTTATTTTATTTAATAAAAATTAATGAAATGAGTTTTGCATCCAAGAAATGACATAAATGTGAAGAAATGATTGAGATGAGACAAGGCTAATGCTCCCTTGATTTATGTAAACAAACTTGGCAAGGATAAAATTATGCAAGAAATAAATTTTGGGTAACCAAAATTTGCCCTAGTGTCAGGCATTGGAGAGGATCATAGAGGCAAAAGCTAGGACATAAAGCCCTTATTTCAATGCTTATGACTACTTGCAAATTTGAAGAATGAAAATTTTTTCCTAGTGTGAGAATTCTAAGATATTCCTTTTGAGGGTTGCAATTGACACAAACAAGATTTTTCTTTGAGTCAGACTTATCCTCCATTAATTTATTTTTTTATTTTTTTTTAAAACCAAAATTTTTCATGAAAAATTTTGCCCCAATTTATGGTTCAAGCAAACTAATCCTCAATGAGGTCTTTTAAAAGCTCGTAATGAGATCTTAAGATGAAAAGTTTTTCTTTTGTTTGGAATGAAATGATAAATCCTGAAAATTTGATTTCTTCCCTTATCTTATTTCTCCATTTTTCTTCAATGCCCAACTCTAATAGGCTTTTATGCCAACATTCTTTTACCAAGAGGATGCTCAAGAGTTGTAATAAGGTTTTATGAATGTAAGATATGACTAATGAAAGAAAGGATATAAAGGCCCAAATATTTAATGTTAGGACAACAATGAGAATCTTGCTTTTCACAACTTGTGGTATTCTAATTTTCATATTTGTCACATGGATTGCCTTTCTTATTCCTCAACCATTTGGAGGAAATATTTCTGTTTATCCTTTTTTTTCTATATATATTTGTCTCTATTTTTGGAAAAGGGTTTTCTTCCCTCTCAAAGAGTTCTTTTGGAGAGTTTTCCTCTCTTTTGCATTTCCTTCGCATTTTCACTTTTTTCTTTTTTTAGCAAGTCCATGGAGATTTCGAAGATGTCTTTTGCAAGTTGATTCTCTTTGTACTCCGGGTATGATTCTAATCAGGTATGAAGAAAAATTTAAAACTCAAAGGGCTTACAATGGATATGAAGTGTTTGGATAGAGGAAATGAAATCATCATTTTTGGCATTTGAATGTTGTTATGAAAGCTTATTGGAGTTCTACCATTACTAAAGGAGTTCATGAATCAAGGAATTAAGAAATGATCTACTTCTTCAAGCTCAAATGGGTAACTAAGGACACTCCTCAATATTTGGGAGAACAAAGAATGCCTCTTATCATTAGAAAAGTTTGTCTATGAAGCTTAAAATTTGCTTGAAAACCATTTTTCTTATGGGGTCTTGAATTTGCATCACTCTCAAATTTATCATTTTTGTGTCAATCACAATTTCTCAAAAGGGAGATTCATGGATTTTTGTTTTTTTGAATTATTTCAAAAGAACAAGAGCAAGAATAATGAAGGTAATAAAGGAAAATGCATGATCATCTCATTAATTAAAACAAAATAACATAAGGTCCAAACACTGGGTAAACTCTATTAGCCTTAGACTTCGACTAAAAAGTGAAAGTTGATAAGACAAACACTGAACATTAAGAGAAATGACTTAAAGCAACATAAAAGTAAGCTCGATTAACATCTTTCCTGAATCACTATTCAACCTCCACTGAGATCTTCTCAACCTTGAGCCCTATGATTTGGCAATGGGTTTGTAGCTACATTGGGCGCAGCCACAATTTCCTCAACTTTGATCACCCTTTGCTTGATCAAGTACATCACATTACTCTTTAAAGCAGTGCAATCTTCAATTGAATGCCCAATGGCTCCCACTATGATATTCACACCTGAGGTTTGGATTGTACCAGTGAGGAAAAAGAGATTGGTTAGGAGTCGTAGGTCGAGGGGCTAACACATGAGCATCACATAGTTGTTTGAACAACTCAGATTTAGTTATGAGAAGATTGGGAAAGGGTTCTTGATTTCTAGGAGGCCTAGGTTGATCACGATCGGCCCTTGTAAAAGCTGCTCGAAGAGCAGGATATCCTTGAACCGGGGTTTGATAAAAAAGGATAAGCTTGTAGTGGATTTTGTGGGTGTTGTGAAAATAATGGTGAGATTGCATTGACATGGTAGGAAGGAGGGTAAGTGGACATTGGAGAGTAATATGGATCTCGTGGGTGGAGATATGGTAATGCTCTTGGTGCCTGGACCCAATTCACCTCACATTCCTTTTTCTTTTGAAACCCTCATTTCTTCTAGCTAGAGTCATTTCCCTCAGAATGAGCCACTTGCACCTTCCCTTCTTTGATCCCCAATTTGATCATTTCTTCAGTCTTAATCAAATCAGCAAAGTCATTAGAAAATTTCTCAATCATTATCCCATAATATGGTGACTCCATGGTATTGATAAAGTAAGTGCCCAATTCAGCATCATTTAATGGCGGTTGAACTTGAGCAGCTAATACTCACCATTTCTAAACAAATTCTTTGAAGGTCTCTCTACCCCTTTTTTGCATACTCCTTAGTTGTTCTCTAGTAGGTGCATTATCCCTATTGAATTTGTATTGCCTCATAAAAGTTTCAACCAATATCTTCTAACTCTGGGTCTTGGACTTATCCAATTGGAGATACCAATCTAAAGCATGCATTTGCTAGCTTTCAGAGAAGAAATGGACAAAGAAGTTCTCATCTTTGGACCATACAGACATCTTGGTGCAATAGGCTAACAAATGGAGATAAAGGTCAGAAGTCCCATCATATTTTACTAAATCATGCATCTTAAAGTCCTTTGGGATAATGACATCAATAACAAGACATAACTGCTCTAAATCGACAAACCCATATGACCCCACACCTTGCATGGTACACAGTTGTTCCTCTAAAGAGTATTGTCTCTTCTCCATAAGCTCAACTCTAATCTTCTCTTTTTCCTGCTCCTTTTTCTCCTTCCCCAAAGGGATTGCCACTGGGAGTTCTTGAGGGTTAAAGTGGGAAGTGTAGTGGGTGATTGGATATGTGTATGTGTAAACATCACCTTGATTCTCATTTGGATTAAATGAAGTCCCTATTGAAGGCTCAATTGAGGTAAACAAAGATGATTGGGATAAAGTGTATGAGATGTTTGATTATGGTATAATAGGAGAAAAAAACTTGGTTTGGAGCCAATCCAGGGATATGAAGGGGTAAAGTAGTTGAGGGCATTATCAAATGCGGAGGCATTCTCCAAATAGGGTCAACAGGGGAAGTTAAAGAAATTGTGAGGTTCGAAGGCAATGACAAAAGATTAGTCACTTGGAAAATTAGAGAATCTTCAACATTACTCGAACCTTCAGACACTCCCTTCAGCTTCAAACTTTCATTAAATGCTTGTAGCAATTGACTTAGTTAAGCTTTCACCTTTGCAATTTCAACTCTTAAGTCCTTATCTTGCTTTGAATTCTCAGGTTCCATGATTGCCACTATTATTGACCTGAGTACAATTGACCTCTTACTGGAGTACTTTTGATTGAGCTTATTTTTCTTAGAGCGAGTTATGTTCAAAACTTTTCAATAAGAACTGCAAAGAATGAATGCAAAAAACAAAATGAGATTTAGAGAATGGGCAAGAAAAATGCATGACTTTTGATTTTTGATTTTTTTAAAAAATGAACACGACAAAATCTTTTGTGCTTTGATGAGAAAAAAATGTACAAAAAACGTGACTTTTTCCTTATTGACGAATGAAGAAAGCTAATTACCTTTATTTCAAAAATGATGAACATGGGTTGAAATGATGCACAAATACATATGACTGACTTTGACATGGCAAATTAAAAAAAAAAGAACAAAGTTTCCACCTTCTCTTCTTTATTTGGAAAATGGAATGGTAAAAATGTAAATGAGAAAATGAAAAATGGACACTTGGTTTATTTGAAAAAGAAGCGAGGCATCATATCTCTTACTTCAAAGCAGGAAAACAATTAGAGAAATAACGAAAAGAAATGCTCCCCCGTTGTCTTATGAATGGACCAGCTTTAGGCTTAGAATTGCTAATCTAGTAGTCAAGGTCTACCCTATAAAGGCGAGCATCTACCATCAAATTAAGTGCATAGTTTGGCGATGGGTGCTAATATCTTGAAAGTCCAAGGTACTACAAACTGCCCCCATCAAAATGATGGAGATCTCACCCTACTAACTTGGTTCACAAGGGGATAACCCATTTGCTTACCCAAATCAGCAAGATGATCCGCAATCCAAGCAAAAGTTTTTGTGTAAACCACCAAAAGATAAACCTCCTAGTAATAATAGTAGGCTCCTTTCTAATCCTAGATTTACTATGACCCGGGTATAGGGCCGATGAGTAGTGTGCAGGGTTACAGTGTTAGTGCATAGTGTGTGCGGAAGAAGCATACAAATCTCATCCTACATCTATCGTAAGCTACCCAATTGCAAGAAAATACAAGAAATATGCAAAAATAATAAGCTATTTATAAATGTAAAAATAAGCAAATAACATAACCAAAAAATAGAATCTATCAAAAAAAAAAAAGACAAAATAAAAGTAATTTTAAGGGTAAAGAAAATATACAAGGTCATATTAAGTTTATACAACTGAATTTTTTGAGCTTGACTCTAACTATCCCTAGTGGAGTCGTCAAACTGTCACAATGTATCCGAAGGTCGCTACGATAGGGATGACGAACTTATAAAACAAATATTAGTTTTTGAAAGAAAACTTGGAGTCGCCACCAACTATATTAAGAAAATGGAAAACAATTGAAAAACCCTTTTTAAATTAAAAAAAAATGGTCTGCAAACCAAAAAGGGTTCAAGAGTCTGTTATGGTAAGTGTTAGGCACCCCACAACATCCGTCTAAAGTCAGTTATCCTAAATTAATTGTGCGGACATAATATGGTCAAAATGTGTATTTTATTTACTCCAAAATAATAAATACATTTACTAGAATATCTAACAAAAGTAAAAATAAGGAATTTAAACGTGCAATGCATTATTTCTCTACCGAGACCTAAATCTTTTCACCCCTTCATCGCATAAAGCGATCGTCCAGGGTGGGGCTACCTTTACCTAGGTCAGATAGAGAAAGGCATCCCATATAGGATTGACTCGCCCTATCCTTCCATGATAAGTGAAGGGACATGCAAATACTACACGACATAGATATATTTTTTATATGCAATGCAAATGCATAATTTTAAGTATTACAACATTTGTCCTTGTCCAATAGGGGTACATAATTGAAAAATATAATAAAAATAAATAAAAGCTCTTCAAGCCTCTGAATCGCCTTAGGGTTTTGCTAATGGCCCAAGGATTGTGACTCCCTCTCACATGTAACACACATTAGTTAGCTCAAAATAAGAAATTAAATGTAACATATGCATAAACAATTGAGCAGCCACAACACATCACAATAAATGACAAGATAAAGGAAAAAATATGTCAACTTATAGTGAAAATGTATACAATACTAAATCACATGTGGCAACCATTAAAAGTCAAAATAAAACCATAAAAATGACATACAAAGTAAGGTAACAACATTTAGTTAAACAAAGTAATCAACATACACTTCTAATTAGCATGCAAATAATTATAAAAAAAAAAAGGAAGAAATGATAGCAAGCAAACACAAGACAAAATAAAAATAAAAAAATAGAACAACAAAGACAGAAAATAAAACATAAAATAGGGGAAACTTGTAAAGAAATCTGAGAATGCATGCCAATACGATTTGACCTCAAAATTTTACATGAGATAGAAAAACATCTTATGATTCTAAATAATAAAAAATCATACAAAAATGTCATCCCTAACTCAAGTTATGGCCAAAAAATAGAATACTGCAGAGTCAACTAACAATTGCACAGTACAGGTAAAATAGTCATTTTCAAATTAAAATTGGGAGTAAATGCAACATGAAAAAAAAAATATGAAATTTACACACATGAAAGATACACATCTTAGGGTTCTAACAAGATAAGAATCATGTCATTTGAGGTTGTAAAACGGAATTTATGGTCAAAAGACCGAAAACTGCCAGTGTTAGACTAATAGGTCTGAGAATGACCATTTAGAAACCAAATTTGATAATTACTATCCCAATTGACCAATTTGATTTTAAACATGACAACAATCAAAAGATTAAGACCAAAACACAAAGTTTTTAAGAAAGGTCAAGCATCATTTTGATTTTTAATCAGGAACCCTAAAACACATTCAAGAAAACAAAGGCAAAACAAACAAAATACTCAAAAAGAAATTCACAAGAAGCATGTTCACTCCAACAATACATGACAAATGGTACCAAAACAATAATAGGGCAGCAAGCATATAAAACCTACAATACCAACAACCAAGACCATGCTAGAAAAAGACCAACCCTAAACAAAATCATGTCATATGGTAAAAACAAGCAAAACAACATTAAACTAAGTATTCAACCATAATCAAAATAGAAACTAAACATAATCTACCTAAACCAAAATATCAAAAGGATATTCAAGAGAGGGAAAAAAACAACAAAAATCAAAATGAAACTCATGGAATTAAAATGAAATAGAGGCATTCAAGAGGAAAACAAAAATAAACATACATTTCACATGGATTCAACAAAAACCCACAAAAGAATGATAAGAAATCAAGAGAAGAGTGAATGTTACCTAATGTTCTTCAAAAAAACTCATCTTCCTTGCTCAAAGGTGTAAAATCCAACTCTAAGAAGCTCAAACTACTCTTGGTTTTTTATTTTTCTCTCCAAGAATATCAAGAACTCTCAACTTTTCTCTTAACTTTCCTCTCTTTGATCTATTTTTTTCAAGTTCTCTCTCCTTTTTCTTGTTTTCACCTTGAGTGCCTATTATTGTTTTAGGCTTTCTCCTCTCTTTTTTTCCTAAATGCAATAAACCCTCTCAACTTAGAGAGCAAGTTGAGGGTAGTTTGGTCCTTTCATACCCCTTATGCACCTTTCTCCCACTTTCCTTTAGTCTTGGTATGTGAAAATTCCAGTAATTCTTTCCTAAAATGCCCTAACCAAATTGTAGATTTCAGCCCTTCTAATTTGTATTTTTCCATGCAAAAATAAGGTTAAGAATCCCCCATTAGTAATTTTTCCAAAATTTTCTTGCACAAGCAACTTCTATGAAGCTTCCTTGAGGCTATTTCTTTTCACTTATGCTTGGAAAAATTCTTTAAACTCTAGCTGACCTCCTTCAGATTTTTAACAAATTTATTTAATTTTTTTGATTAAAAATAAAAATCGAAAAAAATCTTAATGAGCCAATTGGGCCAAATTAGGTCAAAATGAGCCCAAAAAGCTCAACCTTGGACTTAAGTTGATCCAATTGGTCCCAAATTAAAACTCAAAAAAATTAAATAGTCTAACAAACAAATATATTTACTTGGACTAAAAACATTAAAAAATAAAAATAAAAAATTGGGTGGGCCTGAATGCCCCCAAACTAGGATTTTAGCAAGACAAACCAAGCCCAAAACATGGGTTTTGACCCAAAATCACTTAAAGCCCAAAAAATTATAATTTTTATGTCCAAACAAAGTATTTAAAATAAATCAAATGGATCAAAATGCCCCAAACTCAATTTTTTTTAAAAAAAAATAGGTCAAATGACTCCCTAACTTATATTAAAATGAAGTGGGCCAATGTTCAAAAACCAAAACTTTGATTCAAAAGCTAAAAGAGGCATTCAATACCTTAAAATAAAAATTCCCAATTAAAAATAATTAAATTTTTTTCTCTTTTCTTCTTTTTTTTTTTTTTGAAAAATGTGTAACAACCTCCTGGCAAAATACGGTGTCTACACATATTTATACATGTCTGTGTATTAATGATCATCCACCCCTTTCGAGAAAAAACGAAGCGGAGTTGCCATAAAGAAGGAGATGAGGGTATAGAGAGTGAAGAGACGAAAGAGATGAAGGGGGAGAGAGAATATTTTCTTTTAATTTTTCTTAAAGTTCCATATAATCACTTAAAATTTCTTTAAGGTGTCGCATCACCACTTAACATACCACATAAATTTTTTTTTTTATCTAACCTTATTAACTGACCTAGACAGAGAACTAAATTAGCCGACGAAACATAAATTAAGAAACTAGAGTGGCACAAAAAAAAATAAAGATTAAAGTGACATTTTGAAAAAAATTTAAGGACAAAAATAGAGTTTTACTCATTTTGCAATTGTACGAATTAAAGCTTTATATTTTTTTATTACTTAATTTTAGTTCAATCATTAGTCAGTCATCCATTAACATGGCTATCAACTAATAGTGCGACGAATAACTATTCACAAATGTGAAAAAAGTAATAACAAACTTTTTTAAAAAAAAATTGTCAATTTATAAATGTTTAAATGTACTGTAAGTACCTATAATTTGAACAAATTTTGAATCAAATCCCTATAATTTTTTTTGCTCTTTTAGGTCCTTATAGTTTAAATTTTCTTGAATTTGATCCATGTCGTCACCCTCAGTTATAACTCTGTCAGTTTAGTGCTAACATGGCAAACGACTTATCTATATGGCAATAAAGAAGCCAAAGTGGCACAAAAATTGACATCTTCTTCCCTTCCCTTCTCTTCTTCTCTTCTCTCTCTACCTTCTTCCCTTCTCTTCAAGTAAAAAATCTTTGCAATAGGGATCTTCATTCCAAGATCACCACGTGCCACCATGAATGCATCAGTCTCATGCAAGATCTCATCAAAATTCATAACCCCCTTCTGGTTCTCAACCTTGGAATATCAAAAAATCGTTAAAAAGAAGGATCAAAATTTCTAATTAATAGAGACAAAACAACTGGAAAAAAAAAAAATGAAATCTTAACAATGTGGAAGACAAGCATACAGACAAGTAATTGCGCAAACAAGCATGATATCTCTCAAAAAGGAGACATGTGAGATACCTACAATATGTCTAGAAGACAACAAACAAGACAAGGGCATAAAATTATCTTCCCTTCTTTTCCCATTGGAAGATATCAATGATGATTTTGGGAAAGCGACCAAAACTTGGAGCTCCCACTTCTGAGATTGGGTCTTCAATGACTAAACCAATATAAATTTCACTTCCACAGCAACATAACAAAAATAATGTTACTGATATCAGTGGGAAACCAGTCCAAATCTCAAGCCCTACAAAAGGAAAATTAGTAATAGAAAAGAAACAAGATAGTAATCTCACCTTCTTGAATTGTCATATGTTCACTTCTCCACAGAGAGAAGGGAAGAAGAAGAAAGATGATGAGATAGCAATTTTTGCATCACTTTGACACCACATCAGCTTCTTTTATTGTCACATAAACAAACCATTTGTCATGTCAACACTAAACTGATTAAGTTATAACTAAAAATAATANACTAAACTGATGAAGTTATAACTAAAAATAATAACATAGACCCAATTAAAAAAAATCAAATTATAAAGACCCAAAAAAACAAAAAAACCTAATTCAAATTCACTCAAACTATAGAGACCTACAATCAATTTAAACTATTTATAAATTTTGGGCCATGGTATAATTTCAAAGGGTAAAGTAAGGTTTTTGCACATAGATGTACTAAACAAATATGCACTACAATTTTAGTCAACAACCTAGACATCCTGTGAGAAGGTTATCCACTTAATTCCATTTGTCAATTTGTATATAAGGAAGTGCTTCCATTCTTTAGTTTTTTTATTCCCGTGAGTGTACCAAAGATCTAATGTCATGTTAGTGACTATCAATTGCTTTTTACATTATGCACACATCTTCCTGTTAATCCAATCATAAAGAACGTAACAGCCAAATATTGTTAATATATTACGGAAAAAAAGGTTATATAAAAAGAATAACTAAATGGATTTAACATAACATATCACAATAGCTTGTGGTTTGCATCGATGTACATCACATATCCACAACAAATAATTAGCTCCAATGTTGTCCAACAATGAAGAGTGGTAAAATAATTAAAAACTAATTACCATAGGTATTAAATCTGGGTCCATCCCAAACCATTACTATCTATGGGCTTTTATACAAGGCAAGGAACTGGTCAAACAGCAGCCAAGCTCATCGTGTCCAGGAAACAGAATCGATTTCATCCCTTGCTGCCTTATACAGTTCAAGCCTTTTAGCACATTGTTGTCTCCTCTCCATCAATGCAGGGTCTTCATCTAACAATTGCGATAGTTGCTTACCCTGGAACAGAAGAACATTAATACAAAGAAAGGGATATTTATGCTCTCTTATCTAGAAATGCTTCGTGCTATAAAACATAGATATTTAATATTAGACCATATTTCATCCTCCTCTTCCCAAAAATCAGCAAGGTACAAAATGTCGATTAGGTGCACAATGTCCTAAAGAAATCTAAAATGTGAATACACAAATTACATCTCATATCCTACCAAATCGAAGTACCCAACAATTGCAGACTAGGATATCACATCAGTATTCTTTATTGTTTGCATCATAAAAATGCTGCAAAAAGGCAAAGGCTGAAAAGAAGCATTTTTTTTTAAGCTGTTTCAGACCCAGCAAGCCACACCCCATATCCCCCCTGTGGGATAAGAGCAACACAAGCCCACAGAGCTACTACACTTCCCATGGGAAAGAAACGTGGTTCACCATCATGCAGAGAAGACCTCATAATGTATATTAAATTTAAGAGTATCCACCACCTCAAAGAAGTATGGTATTGTTATTTAAAAAGGTAGATGCTAAAGATAAATCCACTGTTCTAAAAACCGGACAGATCATTGAACCGCTAAAGAAAGTGTTTCACAGCACAGTGGTTCGATGAACTGTAGTCAAACTGGGATTTTAATAAGAAATTGCTAAAACATGATAATATCTTGAAATAGTCAACTAAATATTAAACATAATAAGAAATATGCAAGTTTCAACATAAATGCCCTTAGTAGCTGGGTAGTAAGTAGTGTAGTTTTTTGGAGGGATATTGGTTTGATTCCCCTTAATGCAACTTCATATTACTTTTTAAAAAGTGATGATGTGGCATTTTTGTATAATGCCTTATCATCAACTCTAAACTAGTTGAACCACAACACTTTACCAATTTGAGCGATTCTTAGCCAGTTCAACAGTTCAATATCGGTTTATTGCTACTCCAGTTTTAATGACAAAACTGAACCGGTCCAGTCAAGATTTCAGAACTATGATAAGAGTTTGAAAAGGTAAGTGGACTTAATGATCTTGCAGCCATCAACATAAATTAGCTCAACTTATTTTTGGCAGTCAATGAGGAGAAAGGATGTATTTTTGTCAGTTTATCTGACCTGAGGACTTTTCATCTAGTTTTACCATAATTCTGAGAACTGGACCGAACCAGCCAGTTGGACAGGTTCAACCGTGAACCAGACCATAGACAGTCCAGTCATCAAAGCCTTAGTAGCAAAAAACCAGTATTGAACCAGTGAATTGGTCAAGAACCATTCAAACCGGTGCGCATTGTGGTTCAATCGGTTTAAAGTTGATGACATGGCAGCATACAAAACTGCCACATCTATCACTTTTTAAAAAAGAATATCAAGTTGCATTGAGGTGAATTGAACCAGCATCCCTTCCAAGAGAAATACACTACTTATCACTAGACTACTAAGTGCATTGGTGTTGAAAATTGCATGTCTTAATATATTTAATATCTAGTTGACTATTTCAAACAATAATCATGTTTTAACAATTTAATTGTTCAATTGACTACTAAATATAATATTTTTATCATTTATATCTATAAAAAAAATATAAATGTAAAATTCTGGTTCAACCACGATGGAACCGCTAAACCATGAACCACTCCCTTCACCAGTTCAATGACCGGTCCAGTTTTTTGAACATTTGAGTTTTACAATGATACAAGTGCACATGCAACATAGGTTGATAGATAAAATGTGAGAGTGTGAGAGAGTACCTCTTTCCTCCCAATTTGTGTGTAGAAATGGTTTAGCAATGACTGTTTTGCTTCTCTGACTTGACAATAAACCACAGCCTTTGGAATTGTGTTCCTAAGTGTATCTGACACCATACCAATATAAGATGACACATTTGTTCCAATCCTCCTGAAGTGCCCCTCTGAATACCGATCCACAGTAGGAGCAACAGCAGGATTTCCGGCTTTCTCCACTTCTTGAGGAAGTTTCCTAAAGAAATCAACAGTGAGATATGAAGATTCCATATCTACAAGCCGAATAGTTGTCTTCTTACTCTCTTCACGGAACCTTTCTAAAGCCTCATTTGTAGCTGCAGCTATTTCAGCTTGAAGAGTTGGGAAACGCTTCAGTTCCTGTTTTGTCACAAACACTAGAATCCTTGTAGATTATTCTAACACTTTGTACAACAAGGCAACAATAAAATGAACTCCCTGAATTTCACCTGAGTTTCTGCTATTGATTTCCTCACAAGTTCTTTTAAGACAAAGTGAACCTACATTGAAAACAAAATTAACTCTACAAATAAAGATATATACACACACACACACACACACACAAAAAAACACAACAGATACTTGACAGATGAAAAGTGACATCCAAAAAGAGTACAACCAGGACAACTTACAGCATCCACAGAAGCTTCAGCAGGGCCCCTAAAGTAATTGAGAGAACTCTCAATCAGGCGGCGGTAACCTTGCTCCGGGGCAATCAAGTGAGGTTGATAACCATCAGCCTCTGACACCACTTTCCTTACATTTTGAAGAGAAAGATGCCGGTCAAAAGGAAGCTTTCGTAAAGCAGCAGGCAGCTGATTGTCAAAGACATTATATATCCTATCTCCTCCAGCCCGCCTAAGAATCATAAATAAAGAGAATTATGAGTTACCAAAGAGACCTATCAGCAGATTCATCAGTGATCACAAGCAATCTTCAAATCAATTATTTTAAATTGCTTAAGAATAGCAGGTAAAACCACTAAATCAGCTAAACAACAAAACCAAGGATTAACACTTGCAATTAGTTTGGAGACAAAAAAAACCGCTTGCAATTAGCTTGTTCAAAAGAAAAAAATATTTCGCAAGACTAGCAAATCCAATTCATGACAAGACAGCAACCTAAACAAAACAATAAGATAAAATCAAATATCAGGTTTTAACTAACTGTTGAGTCCTTCACTTTTATTTTGTTTTTCATTGATCTCACAAGTGACATGCTCTAATAATTAAGTATGCCAAAAGCAAAAAGAGCTGGGAGTAACAACAGTTAAATTATAATCTTAACATAGTCTTGACCTAAAAATTCACAATTAAAAGTAGAAAACAGTAGAAGATAATTACCCTCCGTCTAAATGCTCCTTGAATATCTTGTCGAATGCACGGCAAAGTTCAAGGATAGTGTATAGTTGAGCCTAGAACAAATTCATAGTTCAACAAATATTAGGAACTATTAGAATATTAGCTGTAAATACTGTAGTTATTATAGCATATTTTTAGGCTTGTAATTAGCTTATGATTAGGCCCATGATTAGGCCCGTTATTGCTGTACAGTTAGTATAAATAATAGATGTAAGAAGCTAGTCTCACAACCTTTTCCACTATTCTCTCATGGTATCAGAGGAATTTTAGTGAGAAAAACCTCTTCCTTCCCACTGTGAATTTTTCCAACGGCGTTTTCCCTCCTTCCCTGCTGTGTTCTTACTCCAGCAGTGTTCTTATACTAGGGTTTAGTGGTTGTGTCTCTATCTAGCCACCCTAGGACTCAAGATTCAAAATTCTGACCCCACAGTCAACCTCAGCACCCTCCGATCGGTCTGTCCCCAAAAGCCCGCCACCAACCGACGCTGCACGCACCCACACGCGCCGCTACCTTCTCTGCGCGTGGAGGCGCATGTCAACTCCGATAGCCGTGAAATTTTCCAAATCTCTCCTCCAACGTAGTTCCGACCTTTTCCTACCCTTATTTTGGTGTTTTCTGACCTAGACAGCATCATAACAAGTCTGTTCTCTTTGTAAAAGGTTAGTAACATATCCAAATGGCTTCTTCAGACAAGGAAACTTCTGGTCACCATTCATTCCTTACTTTTTCTTCTACTCCAACTATATGTGCTGAGAAATTAACTGACTCTGGCAATTATATGACTTGGTCAGCCTCTGTAGAGTTGTGGTTTCTAGGTCAGGGCCATGAGGAACATTTAGTAAACCAAATTAAAGACATCCCTACTAAAGATCAGCCTAAGTGGAAGCAAGTTGATGCTTATCTCTGTAATGTTCTGGCAATCTATTGATCGTGCTCTTGTTGGCCAATACCGCCCTTATCGTACCTGTTATGAGGTTTGGCAGAAGGCTAAGAAACTCTACTCAAACAATATAAATCGTTTGTATACTATTGTCTCTCCGATGAAAACTCTTAAGAAACAGGATCTGGATATGCAAACTTATTTGGGGCAGATCGAGACTCTTCAACAGGAATTCAATGAGATGATGCCATTCTCAACTGATGTCGCTCAACAAGAGGCACATCGTGGCAAATTCTTTATGGTCCTTGCACTTGCTAGTCTGCCTTCTGAATTGGATTCGGTCCGTAATCAAATTCTGGCCAACCCTGGGGTTCCTACTATGGACACGATATTTGAGCAGTTAATTCGTATTTCCGCACCAACAAGTACCTCTGTTTCGAGTACCTCAACTGATTCTACCATTCTAGCCTCTCAAGTGAACCATCGAGAGGATGATAAGAGCGGACGTGGTGATCAACGAGCTCGAAATAAAGATCGCCCCCGATGTACTCACTGCAATAAAATTGGCCATACAGTGGATCACTATTTTCTCCTTCATGGTCGACCTTCTAAGGTTGCTAATGTTGCACAGTATGGTTCCTCCTCTGGCACTGTATCCATCTCTGCTGCTGATTACAATGAGTTCCTCAGATTCCAAGACAACCAGCGGTCCACCTCCATTGCCTCTATTGCTCAGACTGGTAATCCTATTGCATGCATCTCTCAGTCCTCCTCTCTTGGACCTTGGGTTCTTGATTCTGGTGCTTCTGATCACTTGTCTGGTAACAAGAATTTATTTTCTCATATCACTTATTCTAATTCATTATCCACTGTTACCTTAGCTGATGGCTCACACACTACAATCAGAGGCATTGGTCAGGCCACACCCTTGCCCTCCCTATCTTTAAATTTTGTTCTCTTTGTGCCTAGGTGTCCATTTAATTTGATTTTTGTTAGCAAATTAACTCAAACCCTCCTTTATTCTGTTAACTTTGATGCTAATTCGGTTATTGTACAAGAGCGGAACACTGGGAGGATGATTGGAGTTGGACATGAGTCTCGTGGGCTATACTACCTCGCCCCACCACCATCTCCTGTGGCTTGTATTGCTTCTGATTCACCTGAACTTTTTCATCATCGTTTGGGACATCCTAGCTTACAAAAACTATAGAAAATGGTGCCGAGTCTCTCTAGTGTCTCTTCTTTAGAATGTGAGTCTTGTCAATTAGGCAAACATGTTCGTAGTTCTTTCCTAGTCGTGTCAATAAACGAGCCGAGTCTCCTTTTTCACTGGTTCATTCTAATGTATGGGGTCCTAGTCGTGTCAACTCAACTTTGGGTTTTCAATACTTTGTTACCTTTGTTAATGATTTTTCCCGATGTACTTGGTTATTTTTAATAAAAAATCGTTCAAAACTTTTCTCTATTTTTCAAACCTTTTGCTCAAAAATTAAAACTCAATTTGGAATGACCATTCGCACCTTCCGAAGTGATAATGCCCGAGAATATTTTTCTGCTCCATTTCAATCTTTTATGACTTCTCAGGGCATTCTCCATCACTCTTCTTATGCTCATACTCCTCAACAAAATGGAGTGGCTGAGCAAAAAAATAGACACCTGATTGAGACTGCCCGTACTCTCCTCATTCAAAATAATGTTCCACTGCATTTTTGGGGAGAAGCGGTTATCACTGCATGTTATTTGATTAGTCGCATGTCATCCTCTGTTTTACAAAACCAGGTGTCTCATTCTCTTTTGTTTCCCAATCAGCCACTCTACTCTCTTTCTCTTTGTGTCTTCGGTTGCATATGTTTTGTTCATGATCTCACTCCAGGTAACGATAAGTTACATGCAAAATCTCTCAAATGTGTCTTTTTGGGTTATTCCCATTTGCAAAAAGGTTACAGTTGTTTCTCTCCTGAGCTCAAACGATATCTTGTTTCCCCGGATGTCACATTCTTTGAGACAACCTCTTTCTTTCCTTCTTTAGGGCATCCTGATTGTTCTACTGTTACTCGGGTTCTCCCTATTTCTTGCACTAGTCCTCTTCCACAGGTTATTTCTTCCCATGACTCCACTGGTCCTACAAAGGACTTGGCACCTCCTCTCCTCACCTACCATTATGCCACCCGTCCTGAGCCTGTTGACAACCCTCCCACCAATGACCTCCCTGCTCTTGCCCCATTGGATTCATCTCCTGCTCCAGTCACTTCTCAGGTTCCGATCTCTGACTTGGACCGATCTATTGCTGACCGCAAAGGTATTCGTTCTACTCGCAATCCTTATCCCATTTATAATTTTGTGAGCTATCACCGTTTGTCTCCACAATATTCTGCTTTTGTGTCGTCTTTATCTCCTGTTTCTATTCCTAAAAATGTAGGTGAAGCACTTTCAGACCCAGGCTAGCATAAGGCAATGATTGATGAGATGGCTGCTTTAGACTCTAATAGCACTTGGGATTTGGTGCCTCTATCACGTGGTAAATCCACTGTTGGTTGTCGTTGGGTTTATACAGTCAAAGTTGGCCCTAATGGCCAAATAGATCGTTTGAAAGCCCGCTTGGTTGCCAAGGGATACACCCAGATCTACGGACTTGATTATGGTTATACCTTCTCTCCAGTTGCCAAGATGGCCTATGTTCGCCTCTTTCTCTCTATGGCTGTCATTCACCACTGGCCCCTTTATCAATTGGATATTAAAAATGTCTTTCTACATGGCGAATTGTAAGAGGAAGTTTATATGGAGTAACCTCCTGGATTTGTTACTCAGGAGGAGTCTGGATTGGTGTGTCAACTTCGCCGATCTCTCTATGGACTTAAACAATCTCCACGGGCTTGGTTTGGGAGATTTAGTTCAGTTGTCTACAGTTTGGTATGACTCAGAGTGAGGCTGATCATTCAGTCTTTTACTTTCACTCATCCCCTAACCGATGCTTTTACTTGATTGTTATGTGGATGACATTGTGATTACAGGGAATGATCAAGAAGGCATACAAAAACTCAAGCAACATCTATTTCAGCACTTTCAAACAAAAGATTTGGGCAAACTCAAGTATTTTCTAGGAATAGAAGTTTCTCAATCCCGAAAGGGTGTTACCATCTCATAGCGAAAATATGCCTTTGATATATTGAAAGAAACAGGTATGTCAAACTGCAAACCTGTGGAGACTCCAATGGATCCAAATGTC
>QAOA01006558.1:101665-144826 GCA_003255065.1 Cercis canadensis | reverse complement strand
TGGCCCCTTTATCAATTGGATATTAAAAATGTCTTTCTACATGGCGAATTGCAAGAGGAAGTTTATATGGAGCAACCTCCTGGATTTGTTGCTCAGGGGGAGTCTAGATTGGTGTGTCGACTTCGCCGATCTCTCTATGGACTTAAACAATCTCCACGGACTTGGTTTGGGAGATTTAGTTCAATTGTCCTACAGTTTGGTATGACTCGGAGTGAGGCTGATCATTCAGTCTTTTACTTTCACTCATCCCCTAACCGATGATTTTACTTGATTGTCTATGTGGATGACATTGTGATTACAGGGAATGATCAAGAAGGCATACAAAAACTCAAGCAACATCTATTCCAGCACTTTCAAACAAAAGATTTGGGCAAACTCAAGTATTTTCTAGGAATAGAAGTTGCTCAATCCCGAAAGGGTGTTACCATCTCACAGCGAAAATATGCCTTTGATATATTGAAAGAAACAAGTATGTCAAACTGCAAACTTGTGGAGACTCCAATGGATCCAAATGTCAAGCTCCTAGCTGATCAGGGGGAGCCCTTATCAGATCCTAGTAGATATTGGAGACTTGTTGGGAAACTCAACTACCTTACAGTGACACGTCCTAATATTGCCTTCCTTATGAGTGTACTTAGTCAATTTCTAAGTGCTCCGTGTGATAGTCATTGGGATGCAGTAGTTCGTATTTTAAAATACATCAAGGCACCAGGTAAAGGCCTATTGTATGAAAGTAGAGGACATACTCAGGTGGTTGGATATTCAGATGTGACTAGGCAGGCTGTCCATACGATAGACGCTCAACCACTGGATATTGTGTATTTGTTGGGGGCAAGCTAGTGTCATGGAAGAGCAAGAAACAATCAATTGTTGCTCTATCTACGGCTGAGGCAAAATACCGAGTCATGGCTAAAGCAACTTGTGAGCTCATATGGCTAAAACAGTTACTTCAGGAGTTAAAATTCATGAAGATTCAATAGATGAAACTAATATGCGATAACCAAGCAGCTCTCCGCATTGCCTCCAATCCAGTCTTCCATGAAAGGACCAAACATATAGAGATTGACTGTCACTTTATTAGACAGAAAATACTTTCAGGGGATATTGCTACTAGTTTTGTTAGATCAAATGACCAGCTAGCAGACATATTCACGAAGTCTCTCAGAGGCCCTCGGGTTAACTACATTTGTAACAAGCTTGGAACATATAATATGTATGCTCCAGCTTGAGGGGGAGTGTTAGAATATTAGCTGTAAATACTGTAGTTATTATAGCATATTTTTAGGCTTGTAATTAGCTTATGATTAGGCCCATGATTAGGCCCGTTATTGCTGTACAATTAGTATAAATAATAGATGTGAGAAGCTAGTCTCACAACCTTTTCCACTATTCTCACAGGAACAAATGATATCATAAAAGAAGTTTCAATTTCAAAAAGCCATTACAAATGTAAACCACTCACCCCAGCATCAAGAGCAATAGGTCTCCCAAGATGATCCATTTCTGACTCAAGTTCATCAATACTTTTATTTATCAATGATGTTATACTAGGTATCCGTGCCCTGATTACTGCCTCCAAGTGCTACAAACAAACACATATTGATTAAAATGATATCCTATAACCTATTTACAAAAGAAGGGAAAATAATAACTTTCAAAAAGCAAACCTGTGAGAGGAGTTTTGCAAGGTATTCTGAACCCATTTTATTGCCTAAGTGCCCATAGTCAGGACTGGTTGCAAAGTACTCACGCTCCTTGCGTCTAGCTACAATCATATCAACATTTTTATTGATATCTGCTTGGGATCGATTCACAATACCAACCCATGGCTGTTGCAGACGGTAAGATCTTCCTTCAAGGACCTTGAGTGAACAAAAGTGCGTAAGAGGGAAAAGTATTCCTTCAAACTAGAAGCGTCACAACCAAAAAACAAAAAGCCACTAGGGGAGAGAGCAAGAGAGAGATTACATCCAATGCATTAGTTCCCTTGTCCATCAAATCCAGCTTTGTCAAGACACCAAATGTCCTTTCACCTAATCAGGTTACAAACAAAATTTTAACGGACAAACAATGACTCAAGCAAAAGTAAAGTGTTCATTACTTGCATAGAAAACAAAATACCTGTGGGATCCACTTCCCTGGCAAGTTTAATTGCATCAGAGGTTGCAATGTCTTGATTGGCTGGAGATATTGCTAGTATAATGCAATTAGGCTGAAAGCACAAACTTACTTAATTAAAGCAAATATATAACCTGGGGATATTACTTGTTGCTAATAGTTTATTTAAAAAAGCTTCAACAAAAACAAAACAATAAAACGGTTGTCACCACCAATAGAAACAGAGAGAAAGGAAATATGACAACAGTAACCCCTATGAAACCATAGTAAGAAACAAATATAAAAGAAAAATAGCATTACAAATGAGATTATGCATATGAGAAGAAATAAGTCAACAGAGACATGTGCATCATAGCTACAAGTAGGGCAACAGAAACATGCTGCTACCAACATCACAGTCATAGATCTGCAGCTCTAAAGCACCTCCTCTGGCCTTGGGAACAGGGATGTGATATCAGCAGTTTGATTCCCATCTACTCCCCCTTCCCCCTTTCCCAGCACATTGCATCCTTCCTTCCTTCCAGAAAACAAAAATCTTTGGACAAAAATGAATGAGAAAGTTTGATGAATACCATCGTTACCTATTTATTTAAATCAAACCCAATAGTTGATCATGTTTACACACATCTTCTGCATAGTTGATTATGTAATATAATCAGTTGACAACAAAATAGGTCCAGATTCATCACCAAGTCAGACTAAAGAATATGCTTGCACCCTAAGTAATTCACTTGGGATAGAAAAAGGAGATAAAAGTCATATCAAAGAATATGTCACTACATATTCACTGCACAAGGGAAATATAAATACATCCTTTTACCTTCTCAACATAAGTTCGAACCATTGTTTCAATGTCTTGAACAATACTCTCCGGCTGACCCTCTGAAAATGACACACATAATTGTTAATGACTATATTATGGGGAAAAAAAATCAAATTATGCAAAAAACCTATTAATGAATAGGAATTACATAAAAAACATACCTACAGCAACTTTAGTCAAACCCGGCAAATCAATTAAGGTTAGGTTGACAACTGTTCAAATGAACAAGAAAAAGCCAAGAATTTGAGTCAGTAAATGCAGGAATTATAATACTTGTAGAACTTTAAATGACAATTTAAGTACTCTCCTCATTCTATGCCATATAATAATGGTTTCAAAGGAATGCAAAAATAAATAGACTTAAATGAAGAAGTTAATAAAGATAGATATATAAATTAAATAAACACAGAAAAATATTAAAGTAGCATGTTCAGCAGCCTCTACAGGCCTCTATGGGAAGAGAAAAGGAAGGCAAATTCAAATTTTTAATGCAAATCTTAGAAGCCCCACTACTTAGAATTTCATAATTGTTGCAATGCTAAACCAGCACTTTATGCCACACACATATAGTACTTGGTAGTTCATCTCTCAAGAGCACTCATCTTTGCTACCCTTGGTTGGTTTGAGGATGTGTAGTGGCTCTTGTAAGGTTTTAAAACATCTGTGGATTGGTGATATTCTTTTCTTCTTGACACCATCAATGATCTATTTAACTTTGCTAAGTTCCAAGGTGTCTTGAAACTTTCAATTTTTTTCCATAGAGAGGCTTGATGCAGATAAGAGTGTGGACTTTGGGTCTGGTTCTTATACTTGTAAAAACTTCCTTCAATTCCTTGTTTTCCAGATTTCTTGCTACAACTTCAGGGAAGGTTCCCCCGCCCCCTTTCTCAAAGTTTGAATCCTTTTTTTGAAGTATCAAACTCACTCAGATTAATACAATAATTTGTTGCAAGTAGAATGTTGTGTGCAATATGTTTTAGTAGCTTTTTGAGAAGCAACCATTTCTACATGGCCAAGCAGCTAGGACATTTGAAGTACACTCTTTCTATGAGCCAAGGGTTTTCGTCCAGGAAAGTTATAAGAATTCCTCATGGTGCGCATAGAGGACTTGGCAGAGGAAAGGAGGGAAAAGTTTTGAGAGGCCTGACTTGTATTTGGTTGAAGCATAAAGAAAATATCTTTGAAGCTGAAGATTTTGCATCTTTCACTTTGGTGGAATAGGATTGCTGCCTTCCTTGTGGTGTTCTGCCAATGGTTGTTATAGGGTGCTTCCTTATCAAGCATGCAAACAAAATAAAGGGCTATACATTGTATAGATACCATGTTATAGGGTTCTTGTTCCTGTTCTCTTTTCCTCTCATAGGAGCATAGATTATCCTCTAATGTTGCAATATTTTCTTTTCTTTCTTCAATAGTTTTTTTCTTTTATAAGAAAAGAAGACAACTGTGATAAGCTCATTCTTTAAAACACTAAACTACTACCATAATAGACACAATAGCTAAAACCAGTTGTCTACAAGAAAGAGTCAAAAATGTGTATAACCAATCATCCAGTTTGAAAGATATCAGAAACCTAGAGAGAACAATAATTCAAACGCACCATTTGGAGAATAGATACTAAGGTGAATTGGAATAGGTGATATTTGTTTTGTCTTCCCAGTTAATCTATCAGTTTCATCTGAAATTTCCTTGCGGACCAGGGCTGCAACACGAAAACCCAGATTGTAAAATATAAGTATTACCATCATTTGTATCTTAAGCAATAGAAAAACAAGAAAAATCAATCACATAAAGAACTACTGCATCAGTAAGTCCAGTTGGCAGTCACAATGATCACGTGATAGATTAAAGCTAGCCAATGACAGGTAAGGAGGATAATGATAAAAATAAGTCACACGAAAGAATAATTCTATAATAAGTCACAGTAGCAGAGTCCAAACATCCACAGATGAATTTAATAGGAAAATCTAACTAGACAATGATGATCCATGTAATATTTATCTGTATCATTGTTAAAAAAATTCATCTTGAAGAAAGCATAACAATTTACCACGTCAGTTTGAAAAATGAGGCAGATAAGGTAGGTATATCATTCAAAAAATCACAAGGAGGGAAACTAGATAAGATTAATCCACATAGCATATTAAAACCCCCATAAACCACCAACAAAAAATCTATATAAGCAACAAACAACTCTTATAAAGCACTTTTAATTTTTATGCATTAATTTTTTCTATTTTGGACCTCCAAGGGTTACAAATAGAATATCTTTTTATTGTCAATAAAAATGAAAATTAAAAGCATAATTAGTCAAACACATAGCCTCAATATCTATAAACTTTTTATCAAAAGTTATTTATATAATTTCTGCTCTTACCTTAGAGTAGGAACAGTATAGAATAGGGTAGAATCCTATTAAATGACAAACTGAATTTTCATCCCCCATACCCACAATTGAAGAAATCTCTACTACTATCAAAATATTATCTGTTAGTTAATTTTAAAAAAGGAATTTAATACTAACTACACTATTTTGTAATGAAAAACACCTAAATTTATTCACTATAAATCAAGGGATTAAAACAATAATTAAAATTCTTTCATTAACAACCCAAAAACCATAAAAAGTATACCATTTAAGACTACTCATCCTATAAAGTAAAATAACATCAGGGGAAAATGTTGAGTAGATAATGATCATTAATACTGACACAAGGAAACACAGGATGGAGGTTACATACAAAAATCCGAGAACTTTCTCCTTGGCAAGTGAAGGAACTCAGCATACTCTTGCGACCCTTCTTCCGTCTTATGAAGCTGCAACACCAAAGGACGCCTTGTAACAATCCCTGCAATTCAAAGAAGAATCACTCAAATAAAATCGATAAATTAAAATTAAAAAAAAAAAACATACACACACACGAAAAAAGGTAATTAATAATTAATTAAACTAAAATAGAAGATGAAAACGCAAACCTGATCCTCTAGGAAGAAAATCACGGCCAACAATGCTCTCCAAAACTGAAGACTTTCCCGAACTCTGCTCTCATTTAAAAGAAAACCAAAAATAAAAATCAGAAATCCCACCCAGTAAAAATAAAAAATTTAATATTTGATTTTTTTTTTCTCTTCCGCCACAAATTTTCACTCTTTCTCTGGAAAATTCTTGCTTGAGCTTAAATTCCGTGTAAAATGATCAGATCGAAGAGACGGACCTGTCCACCCACAACAGCAACTGAAGGAAGAGCTTCCCATAAAGAAGAAAACGTATTGTCACCACCTCCATAATCACCAAGCACAGTACAAGCCCTCTGGATGCGGTTCACCAAGCCAATCAAGCTCTCCATGGTTGTCATCTTGCACAGAAGAAAATAAAAGATTCGAGCTAGCTAGTTCTTGAGCTTCAGAAACCCTAGATTTCCGGAACCAGCTCAACGATGAACAGGAACCAGTAAAACCTGAAACGACTTCAAACGGACGCGAATTCTAGAAAGAGAGAGAGAGAAGAAATGCCCCTTTTGGACATAGGTCACAGCAGAAGGAAAGAGAAATAATATGGTACGCGCTATTAGCACCGTTGTGATTGGTGTAGAGCAGAGGCAGAGTGGGGCATGATGTAAAAAATGGCTTTTTCGCTTTGCCTTTAACGTATGACTGTTTGAAATTTCAAAATTTGAAATTCTCTGTGGGGCCCACTGGGAACTTGTGATTTTTGGCGACTCTGTTTGTCTGTGTGATTATTGGAGGGATGATTGGGTGGCTGGAAATATGGGTGTCTAACCGCCTCGAGATGGAGGAGCTGGAGGCTGGAGCGGCTGTATTATGGCAGGGCAACCGCCAAATTCAACCAATGCCACTTTAACTTTAAAATAAGTTATTCTTGCCTAAATTTAGATAATGAAACTTTGTTAAGATTCAAACCCAATTATGTTTATAATCTAATTCAAATATTTATTTAAGGTTTAAATATGTTACAAGTATTTATAGTTGAACAAATTTTAAATTAGGTATTTATAATTTTTTTTTCTTTTTTTAGGTCTTTATAGTTTAAAATTTTTTTAATTGAGTTTCTACTGTCACTTCTAGTTATAACTTCATCAATTTAATGCTCACATAACAAATAGTTGGTCTATATGACAATAAAAAAAAGTTGACGTGACGCCAAAATGACATAAAAATTGTCACTTTATTATCTTTTCTCTTAAAGTTTGAAGTTGGTAAAGATGATGATATGATAATTTTTGTGTCACATCAGCTTCTTTTATTGCCATATAGACAAATTGTTTGTCACGTGAGAATTAAACTAACAAAGTTATAACTGAAAGTAACGGCATGGACCCTATTAAAAAAAATTTAAACTATAAGGACCTCAAAAGAGGAAAAAAAAAAAAGTATAAGGACCTGATTCAAAATTTGTCTAAAATATAAAGACTTGCAGTACATTTAAACTTTTATTTAATAACTACAATTGAGACAAAATCTCTTGCAAGTGAGACTAATAAGAATAAGACCAAGATAGAGAAACAAATTGCATTGGGATCAGCAACCAGCCCAAAAAGACATGCAGCAACAATTGGATTAGGAACATTCACAACATGAGCCCACATCACATGAGCTTGTGTAAGAGAAACCCAAACCCTTCTATGGCTAGCACATGGAAACTCCACCAGCTTCTCTTCTCTCATTCAAGCTTCTGTTGTGTCTCGGTTTGTTGTTTCTCTTCCTTCTACTGTATTTGGGCTAGCACCCCTTGGTGGGTAGAAAAGAGCATTAAGAACATTTGGATAAGCTTATAAATAGCTTATTTAGGCTTCTCTACTTCCATAAATGCTTTTGAGACCTTTTTTAAGTGTTTGGTTTAGCTTATTTTTATATCTTATACAGGTTGAATAAGCTCATTTGAGCTTATTTTGATAAGTTACTCTATGTAGCTTAAGAACATTTGGATAAGCTTATAAATAGCTTATTTAGGCTTCTCTACTTCCATAAATGCTTTTGAGACCTTCTTTAAGTGTTTGGTTTAGCTTATTTTTATATCTTATACAGGTTGAATAAGCTCATTTGAGCTTATTTTGATAAGTTACTCTATGTAGCTTATGAAAATAAGGTATTGCAAAAGCTATTTTGAGCTTTCTCACTAGCCAAAATTCTAAATTTTCTAAACAAAATAGTCCTTGATGAAAAACCAAATTTCCAAGCTTTGCCCTCATCTTCTATTAGAATCCTCTTGAGTCTTATCCTTTATCAATTTCGTGCTCATTTTCACTCTCCTATTACTGTTCACCATTGAAGTCAATTGTTTTGCCGTTTGTCGAGATTTCTCCCGCTATTAGTTGCTAAGATTTTAGATCCTCAATTCCTACAACTATAGTGCGACAAAGAATCAAATAGCTGGGTTTTAGATTTATAATTCTTCAAACCTTTCATTCAACTTATGTGCACTGATGTAAGAATGTTTATGATAGTTATCAGAAAAGATGGAACAATGGAAAGCAAATGTGAGGCAAATTCTAAAAGTGATGTGTGTTGGCATTGAATAATACAGATAGCGGCAAAACCAAGAGAAAGGAGAAGGCTTGGCCTGATTTTACAAGAATTTGAGGACATTTTTCTCAATGACGGTCTAAGTAGATTGCCTTCAATGTGTGGGATTGAACATTAAATTACCATCATTCCTAATAGGCCAGCTTATAGGAGCAACTTGAAGGAGACCAAGGAGCTTCAAAGGCAAGTAGGAGAACTTATGACCAAGGGTCATGTGAGGGAGAGCATGAGTCAATGCATAGTGCCAGTGCTTCTAGTTCCTAAGAAGGATAGAACATGACGAATGTGTGTTGATTGCTGAGTGACAAGCTACCAAGACTATCAAATTAATTAATTTATATCCAGTTCACCAAAATTACTTGTAGTATAAGGTAACACCAATGATGAACTTTTATGTGATGTTGTACCAATGCATGCGGGACATATACTATTGGGGAGGCCTTGACAATTTGATAAGCATGTTACTCATGATAGGTACATAAATAAATATTCTTTTACCATGAACAAATAACCTATTACCCTTGTTTCTTTATCCCCAAAACAAGTCTTTTTAAATCAAGAGAGGTTAAAGAAAGAGAGTGAGAAATCAAAAGAGGTTGAGAAATTGAAAGGAAAAGAGATAGAGAGTACAAAAGAGACTGCAAGCCCAAGTGAAGATAAAAGAGATAAAAGATGCCAAGAGAAAGAGAGTCTTAAGAAAAAAGAAAGGCAACGTTTGAGTGTTTATGCAAAAGGGAGTGAGGTGTAGAAAACTTATTTTTTAAGGCAGTCCATGTTTGTACTTTTGTACAAGGAGGCTTGTCTTAGTACTAACACCTTTGATCATTCTTTGCCTAGTGGTGTTGTGTCTCTTTTACAAGAATTTAAAGACATTTTTTCCGATGACGGTCTAAGTGGATTGCCTTCAATGCGTGGGATTGAGCATTAAATTGTCGTCATTCCTAATAGGCCGGCTTATAGGAGCAACTCAAAGGAGACTAAGGAGCTTCAAAGGCAAATGGAAGAACTTATGACCAAGGGTCATGTGAGGGAGAGCATGAGTCCATGCATAATACTGGTGCTTCTAGTTCCTAAGAAGGATAGAATATGATGAATGTGTGTTGATTGCCGAGTGATAAGATACTGAGGCTATCAAATTAATCAATTTATATCCGGTTCACCAAAACTATTTGCAGTATAAGATAACACTGAGTCGAGTCCTTAAATCACTATAATTAGGGAATCAAATTCAAGAGTTTAACGAAGATGGGAGTTGTTTTAGCATAATTAATCAACAAAAATTAATTAAAAGATAGTAAATCGAATTAAGAAAGTAACCAATCCAGGGAATCAATTAATCATGATTTTAATCCGTCATTGATTACAATAGATTCATTCAATCATTAACCTAATTCTCAGTCTTATATCATATCAAGAAGCCTCAAGATGATCTATGTATCCTCTATTGGATAGGCATCTAGAATTCGGTTAATTAAGATTCAACAAATTAAACATCCACTAATTTCAGATTAACCTACAGTCTAGAATCCAACCAAGCTTAAACAATTCGTCAAAAACCTTTGAAATATTATTTAATCTTTATAATCCTATTTTAATATATGAAATTAAACAATTATCATATGAACATTCCAATTCGAATTAAGCAACTTAATCAGAATTAAGCAAATGAAGGAAAGAAGTTTGATTAATTACTGAATAAATAATAATTAAAATAGAATCTCAAAATTAATAATTAGAATAGTCAAAACTTGGATCAATTTAAAGAACTAGCTCTTCATAAACAAGAGGGAAGAATCTATTACAAAAAAAGGTAAAGAAAAACTTCAGAAAAGAGAAAAGGCAAGAAAATTGCTAAAAAGAGAATGTAAACCTACATCCTCCTCTTTTCTTATTTGTAATCTTCTAGAATACCTAAACACTAAGACTTCCTCTAGGTTAGAATTAATCATCTTTCTCTTAGCTTTAAATGGACTCCAGTTTTGCCCTAATTGGGTTTAGGATGAGAGAGTTAGGCTCAATTTATTCTTAACAGCTCTCTGAACTAATCAGCTGATTTCAAGGGGCTATAACACCATCAAAATGTCATAGTTTGGAGGAGTGGTCTTCACAAGAGTTGAAGATTAGTGTCTCAGCTATTTAATGGAACTAGTTTTTGGCCCATAAGTCACTCGAGGCCCATTTTATGGCCCAATCTCTTCATATGGCCGGCCTATGATCCAGTGACAGCATCTATGCTCTGACTTCCAGGTTAAATATGGCCTGTTAGACATCTGAATCAGCCTTGAATTTTTGAATCAAAGTTGTAAAAAATTCTCTCAGCTTTCCTACAAGGTAAGGATCATGATTATCAAATATCCAGAACTCAAGTTATGCTTGAAATACAGAAATAATGTAAAATTTCTAATAATGCTGAAAAATACAATTAAGCCAAATTGAAACCCAAACTTATAATATGTGGTCAAATCCAATCAATTCAGCACAAAAGATGTTTAAGAGACTTAAAATAAGGGTTAACTACTGTATAAAAAGTGTGTTTATCAAATTCCCTCACACTTAGCTTTTGCACGTCTCGAGCAAACTAGAACTTCAATACTAAGAAACAAGGAAAAATAAACAAACAAACTCAAAAATTAAAGATCCATTTCCCAATGAAGTTCAAAAAATGTATAAGTTCACAAACAAGAAGAACAATCAAAGATTCAAGGGAGTCAAAACATTCATAAAATAAAATTTTTTCATAACCCAAACCAACAAACAAGGTAACTTGAATTGAAAAGTATGAGTCATACAAAATATACTCTCAATCCTTCAAGTGTTTAGAAAGTAGGTATTTCACTTAATTAAACTCATGAAAAAATGTACTACCATAAGTTTGCTTA
This sequence comes from Cercis canadensis, assembly GCA_003255065.1. Lineage (NCBI taxonomy): Eukaryota > Viridiplantae > Streptophyta > Magnoliopsida > Fabales > Fabaceae > Cercis > Cercis canadensis. The sequence continues at coordinate 133,462 of QAOA01006558.1, read as the reverse complement.
TCTTTTACTTCTCCACTACTCAAACACATGCACACACAAATCAAGAGGATTTTATTCAAGGTTATAATAGAGCCAAGGTAAAGGAAGGGAACAATATAGATATAACAAGCTAAATACCCTAAGAGAATAAAAAAACATTGGGGAGGAAATCAAATGACATGTATAAAAAATTTTCTTAACTTTTAAGTATGTAAAGCATATTTTTTTTTCTTTTCACATATTTTTTTTACAACCTTCTCACATTACAATTGGCTCTTTTTTTATAATTATTCTTTTTTTTATTTTTAAATAATTGACTCTTTTTCTTTGTTTCTTTCACCAAACACTTTGTATATTGCACATCAAAATTCACCACCTCCACCCTTGTACCATTAGTTGCTCACAAGCACAAGGACACCTCAAATGAATCAATACTCTCTCATTTTTTAAGGTAAGGTAAAAACATAATTTTTTGCATAAACAAATAATTGGCTGAGACAAAGGATAGATAAATAAATTCAAGGAGGTTAAACAAAGGAAAATGATGCAATGTTGACTATTTGACAAAGTAGCTAAATAAAGAAAAAATGTCTCAATCATGTTTATGTATGTAAGTGAAAATATAACCTAAAAAAGAATTAAAGAAAGTTTTAAAGTGAATAAATTTCATGAGTAAAAATCATACAAAAAAAAGGCTTAATTGTAATTTTGGTCCCCCTATTTTAACCACTTGAACGTTTTGGTCCTCATTCTTTAAAAATGAACTATTGAATCTCTTTATATTCATAAAATGTACAAGTTTAGTCCATTTATCTTTAAGTTAAAATTCTTAGGTCTATTTTAAAGTGTAAAGTTCTCTGATTCATAATCCCACCGTTCAGATTGAAGAGCTGCGTCTTGTGAATCTTCCCATTAAATTTCAGCTCGATCTAACAGTGAATAAGTCTAAATTTTTGGTTAGATGAAAACTTATAGTTTTGGTATTTTGGGCTGAGTTTCACCATTAGATCGAGTTCAAATTTAGTGAGTAGGTTCACAAGATGTAGCCCTTCAATATGAACAGTGGGATTATGAATCAGAGAACTTTACACCTTGAAATAAACCTAAGAATTTTGACTTAAAGATAAATGGACTAAACTTATACATTTTATGAATATAAAGGGATTTAATAGTTCATTTTTAAAGAAGGGGGACCAAAATGTTCAAGTGATTAAAATAGGGGGACCAAAATTGTAATTAAGCCAAAAAGAAAAGAATGACACAAATGCTAAATTCATCCATCAAAAGGCTCAAAATCTCACAAGACATACATCTATCAAACTTAATCAACAATCTAACATTCAAAACCAAACATGTGAAACTACGGAAGGAAGACAATTTATTCAATCATACTATGAATCTTGAATTGCAATTACTTCAAACTTACAACTTCATAAATCCTAAAACATCATTGGAAGACAATTAAAAATAAAAAATAAAAAATAGTAGAAAAGAAAACAAAAAATAGTAACATAAATAAAAACAAAAAATTGACAAAAATAAAAAAATAGCAAGAAAAACAGAAAAAACAGTAAGACAAACAAACAGAAACACAAAACAGAAAAAAAAAATGTAAACCTCCCCTACACTTAAATTTTGTATTGCCCTCAATGTAAAAGCTTAAAAAAGTGACAACATTCCTTAAATATTATCAATCAATTAAGGACAAGTAAAATAAAAAAGAGAAAAAAATATCCTTATCAAGCGAGGTAGATGACTTCTTGTAGGTGGATCTCCTCCATTATGTCATCTTAAACTCTCTCATAGAATGACTTGAAGTGATGCCCATTGACTTTGAAAGCTTTGTTGGTGGCCTCACTTGTAATCTCCATCGCATAATAAGAAAAGACCTTAGCGACTACAAACGGACCAAGCCACTTAGAACGGAGGTTGCCGGACATGAGCTTGAGGCGAGAGTTATAAAGGAGAACTTTTTGGCCAATAGAGAACTCCTTCCTTAGCAACATCTTATTATGAAAAAATTTGGTCTTGTCCTTGTAGATCTGGGAGTTCTCATAAGCTTTAAACCGAAGCTCTTGAAGATGAAGCTTTATTTAGGATCCAGCTTGGCTCAAGTCAAGGTTGCACTGCTTTACCGCCCAATATGTAATCCTATTTTAATATATGAAATTAAACAATTATCATATGAACATTCCAATCCGAATTAAGTAACTTAATCATAATTAAGCAAATGAAGGAAATAAGTTTAATTAATCACTGAATAAATAATAATTAAAATAGAATCTCAAAATTAATAATTAGAATAGTCAAAACTTGGATTGATTTAATGAATTAGCCCTCCATGAACAAAAGAGAATAATCCATTACAAAAAAGGTAAAGAAAAACTTTAGAAAAGAAGAGAGGCAAAAAAATTGCTAAAAAGGGAATGTAAACCTACGTCCTTCTCTTTTCCTATTTGTAACCATCTAAAATTCTTAAATACCAAGACTACCCATAGGTTAGAATTAATCCTCTTTCTCTTAGCTTTCAATGGACACTAGTTTTTCCCTAATTGTGTCTAGGATGAGAGAGTTAGATCCAATTTACTCTTAACAGTTATTTGAACTAATCAACTGACTTCAAGGGGTAAGAACACCATCAAAACATCATATTTTGGAGCAGTAGTGTTCACAAGAGTTGCATATTAATGTCTTAGTTATCTAATGACACCAGTTTTGGGCCCATAAGACACCCGATGCCAATTTTCTGGCCTAATCTCTTCAGATAGCCTAGGATCTAGTGACAACATCTATGCTTTGATTTCTAGGTTAAATATGGTTTCTTGGACATCTGAATCAATCTTGGAGATCTGAATCAAAGTTGTAGAGAATTCTCTCAACTTTCCTACAAGGTAAGAATCATGATTATCAGATATTCAGAACTCAAGTTATGCCCAAAATACAGAAACAATATAAAATTATCAATAATGCTGAAAAATACAATTAAGCCCAATTGGAACTCAAACTTATAATATGTGACCAAGCCCAATCAATTCAGCACAAAAGAGGTTTAATAGACTTAAAATGAGGGTTAACTACTGTATAAAAAGTGTGTTTATCACCGCGCCATCAACAAAATTACTGTAAAGTATTGTCATCCTATCTCTATACTAGATGATATGTTGAATGAATTGCATAGTTTTTGTGTGTTCTCTAAGATAGATCTTAAGAGTAGATACCATCAAATTAGGATGAAAGAACACCTTAGTCATTTGCATGATGTGCTAAGTGTGATAAGAAAAAAGAAATTGTATGCTAACTTGAAGAAATGTTCCTTTTGCACTAGTCAAGTTATGTTTCTTGAATATATTGTGAGTGCTAGATAAATAGAAGTTGATGAAGAAAATGTGAAGACTATAAAAGAATGGCCAACGTCTAAGCGTGTTAGTGATGTGAGAAGTTTCTATGGGTTGGCTAGTTTCTATTGGAGATTCGTAAAAAAATTTGACACTTTAGGTGCACCTTTAACCAAAGTTGTTAAGAAAAATGTAAGTTTTAAATGGAGAAAGAAGTAAGAAAAGGTCTTTAATCTCATTAAAGAGAAATTAGTTAGTACACATTTGCTTGCTTTGCCTGACTTCTCTAAAGCTTTCAAGATTGGGTGTGATGCCTCAAGTATTGACATTGGAGTTGTGTTGATGTAAGAAGGGCAACCTCTTGCATATTTCAGTAAAAAGCTTGGAGGAGCCACCTTGAACTACCCCACCTATGAGAAGAAGATGTATGTTATGGTGAGGGCTTTGGAAACTTGACATCACTACCTACTTCCAAAGGAGTTTGTGATTCATACTAATCATGAATCCTTAAAACATTTGAGAGAGCAGTGCAAGTTACACAAGCGGCATGCCAAATGGGTTGAATTTATTGAAATTTTCCTTACAAAATCAAGTACAAGCAATGTAAGGAAAATGTGGTTGCTGATGCTTTATCACGAAGGTATACTCTTGATGTCAAGTTGTTAGGATTTGAGTTTGTTAAGGGATTATATCATGATGACCCTGATTTTTCTACTATTTTTATTGTTTGTGAAAATGGTGCATATGATAAATTCTATTTGTATGAGGGATATCTGTTTAGGGAGAATAAGTTATGTGTGCCTAGAGGGTCTATGCGTGAATTGCTAGTGAGAGAGGCACATGGTGGAGGTTTGATGAGACACTTTGGTGTTAGAAAAACTCTAGACATGTTGCATGAACATTTTTTTGGCCTAAAATGAGAGGCGATATTGAAAATTTGTGTGCTAAGTGTATTACATGCAAGCATACTAAGTCTACTACTAAGCCCCATGAATTGTATACCCCTTTACCTATTCCCGAAATGCCATGGTTTGATGTGTTTATGGACTTTATCTTAAGTTTACCTCTCTCCAAGAAAGGTCGAGATTCCATTTTCGTGGTTGTTGATAGATTTTTCAATATGGCGCATTTCAATGCTTGCCATAAAACGGATGATGCCACCCATATTGCTAATTTGTTCTTCAAGGATGTGGTTAGATTGCATGGGATGCCTTGGAGCATAGTATCCAATCGAGACACCAAGTTCTTGAGCCATTTTTGGAGAACTTTGTGGGCAAAGCTAGGCACCAAGTTGCTATTTTCCATCACTTGTCACCCCCAAACGGATGGGCAAACCGAGGTAGTAAACCAAACCCTATCTACGTTGTTGCATATTGTGGTTAAAAATAACATTAAGTCCTAGGAAGATTGTTTGTCATTTGTTGAGTTTGCTTATAATAGAGTTGTGCATTCTACTATGGAATATTCCCCATTTGAGGTAGCTTATGGTTTTAACTCCCTTACTCCATTAGACTTAATCCTATTGCCTATGCAACATTGCACTAACATAGATGACAGGAAAATGGCTGAACAAGTGAGGCAACTTCATGGGAAGGTTAAGTTGCAAGTTGAGAAGAGAAAGGAACATTTTGCAACAAGTGCCAACAAAAGGCGGAAAAGAGTCATCTTTGAACCCCGAGGATTGGGTTAGACTTCACATTGCAGAAGAATTGATTCTTAGTTCAACGACGATCTAAGCTACTTCCGAGAGGAGACGATCCCTTTCAAGTAGTCGCAAGGGTCAACGACAACGCATATAAGCTAGATCTTCCGAGTGAGTATAATATGAGTGCCACATTTAATGTTTATGACATTTCTATCTTTGATGCAGGAGACGATTTGAGGACGAATCCTCCTAAAGAAGGGGGGATGATGAGAATTATGACACCCAATCAAGAGACCCGTTAACCATGTCCGTGGGTCCAATCACAAGAGCAAGAGCTAAAAGAATGCAAGAAGCTTTGAGCAGCTTGATTGAGAAGATCGAGACTTAAGGAGCAAGTGTAGATGAAGACCGAAGGCTTGTGAGTTTCATTTGGACTGAAAATGAGTTTGTTGAAGACAAGACAGAGCCTTAGGTGCCATAGCCTCTGAAACTCAATCCCCCATATGAATCATAGTGACTTCCAGGCAGGGCTTCAAGCGCCATAACGCCCTACACTAGCGCCACATCGCTTAGCAGACAACAAGCCAGGCGCCGCAGTGCCTTATACCAATGCTGCAACATCTTGTTATTTTTCAGCCTAGCGAGTTTTGACCCAAAACAAGCATTTTGGCTAGTGGCTCTGAGCTTGGACTGACTTTTAACAATTTTTGGCCTAATTTAGGAGCAATTTCACTTAGGTTATTAATGTTATCCATTTTGGGATATTTAGCTATTAGTTTGGGCTTATTTAAGTTTTGTGTAAGGCCTTTGGCCCAATTAGACTTGGAATTAGATTTGTTTTCTTTTATAAGGGAACTGACCCTCTTGTGCTAGTAACAACTTTGAGATATTCAAAAATTAAATGGGGAGAGAATTTTCCTTCATTGTTCTTTCAAAGAACTTTTAGATCTTATCAAGAATCGATGGTTCTTGTGGCTATCAACCTAGAACTTATCGCTAGCCTTTTATCTTTCTCGAGTGTGGCTTTCATACCCTTCCCCAAATACCTTCGGTTCTCGCTTTGCTAAGCGACGGGTCGAGGTCCTTGTTTTCATTTCGAACTCCATTTAGACGGTTCATCAGACATTTGAAATCTCCATCTTGAGTTACTTCATAGGGATTCACATAACTGGAAGTAGAAAATGGAAGCTTGTGACTCTTGTAGCTTTGACATGTGAGACATACAGAACTTGAAGTAGAATCTAAAGAAAGCTTGTGGTGATGGAGAATGTGCTGGAGAGAATTAGAGTGGGGATAACCAAGATGAGCATGCTAGAGAGTGGGGGATGACTTGATGGTGACAAGAGCATGAGGGACTCGGGTTGTGATGATGGCAACATAAGGAAGATGATAGGTGTTATGATCATTCGGTCCTTGAACTAGAGGTGCCCCTGTTCTCTAATCCTTGATCATGAAGTGAGTTGGAAAGAATTCAAGAGAAACATAATTAGTTTTGCATAATTGGGAGACAGAAAATAAATTTTAGGACATAAACGGAACACATAAGACATTGGTAAGTTTTATGGGTGTGAAGGAAGAGGAAATAGTAGGGAGCATAGGTGAGAAAATTTTAAATCTAAACCATCGCCAACAAGAACTTTATCTTCACTACCATAATCAGGCTGGATAGACAAGTTATTGAAATCATTTGTACGTGATGGCTAGCACCAAAATCAACAATCCAAGAATTATCTAGATGCAACGTGTTGGCAGCATAATTGGCAATGGGTTGTAATTTAGAAGACGGCCAAAAAGCTTGTAGCAAGTTTTGGCAGTATGATCTAGCTTTTCACAATACTAGCATTGGTTGTTTGACTTACGACGGTGGGGGAAAGCTTGAGAACTATTGTTGGATGAGATGAATGAATGATTATCTTGGTTACTATGTGCACCTGGAGAGGAAACATTATAGTCGTTGGAGTAAGAACGTTTGCAACATTGGCTGTGGCAACAGAAAGATCAACAATAATCTATTCATTACATTTGAGGAGTCTCTCATGATCAGTGATTTTCTCATACAGTTCTTCAAAAGTAACTAGAATATTACGAGCACACAGGGCAACAACAATATCCTTGCAGTCATTACCAACACCATTCGAGGCATGAATGACAAGATCTAAGTCATCAAGAGGATGACCAATGATGGCTAACTCATCAGCAATAGCTTGAATGTTCTGCAAAAATGTAGTAACTGGTTTAGTTCCCTTTGTGACAAGAGCAAGGCATTCCTTAAGGGACACGACCCTTGAACAAGAGTGGTTGGCAAAGAGTATGGTTAACACATTCCAAGCAGTGACAAATTTGGTTGTAGTAGTAGCAACTTTTGAAATTATTAGTCACAAGACTTTCACTCAGGGAGCCAACAAGGCATTGTAGACAAGCTTATCTTGTTGTTTCAAAAGGGAAAATGCATGATTGGGAAGAGGTTCACCATTATGTATAATGGTGTGCTCAAGGCATGGAAGAGAGCCATCAACGAAACCAATAAGGTTGAGACCTTCAAGTAGGGCTATGACTTGTAACTGCCATGCAGCAAAAATTTTGTAAGTCAACTTCAACATAAGCTGAGTAGCAGTATTAATGGTAACTAGAGATGTGTTGGGTTCGAATGAGGAAAACATGGTTGGGTTTGAAGTACCACTGGAGGTAGACATGAGAAGGATCAACTGTTAAGCTATGGGAGCTCTGAAACAATATCAAGAATCGATTCAACCTAAAAGCTTAAGCTGTTAGGTGAAGATCTAGGTAAAGTTTTATATCTAACACGCCTCCGCACGAGAAAGACCTTTGGGCTTGAAAGTTGGGGCAACAAAGATTGATCTCTTGACTACTTGGTCAAAAAGGCTATGATACCATATGATGAAATGATAACAACAATAAAACTCAACATATAGTTTATGAGAGAAAAACTTGAACTTGCTATTCACTTAGTATGTTTATATATATTGATACATTTGTATTCTATTACAACAATTGACTAGTTTTGATGAGAGTATCTACATGATGTTTAAATTCAAAATATGTAAAACTAAGATAATATTATCAAGATAAAATTGAATTTGAACTTTTGACTAGAGCTGCTGATATGGGTTGACTTGGTTGATGTGTTGTTGTCCTAACACTTGAGAGTCATACAGTTGCAATAATAACCACTTGAGTTTTTTCTAATTTCTACAATTGTTTTCTTTTCACTTTTATTGTTTTTATTTTTTTATATCTCCCATTTTTCCAATAGTATTAACCAGTAATCAAAATGTTAGACAAATAGTAGAGTTTTTTTTAATTACTTACCACTAATCAAAATTGTATCTTTAATTGTTTATTAATCTAATTAGATGTTGTTATGACATTACTATAATTACTATGATTAATTTTATTTTATAAAATAAAAAGTATTTGAAACTATACTATTCTTACAATTTAGAGACATTTTCTTGCAAGTACATACATTTTTCAGTGTTGTACTTACCACCTTCATGGACTACGTAGTTTGATTTTTAGCTAAAATCAAATGATCTCTCTCTCTTTCTCTATTCACAGGTTTAATTTTTGCACTGGTGGGAGAATTTCTTTTGGCTTGCAATTAATGCTTCTCAATTACCAAGTATATTTTGGATTTGCAGCAATTCCTTGTGTTCTTTTACTAGCTGAATATTTTTCATTTTGAGCATAAAGTGTGCAATAGCTTTAGAAGGTTAGGATGTAGAGTTTCTTTGCATTGTTAGTCTCAGGCTTAGGATTTTCGATAATCTGGGTGGAAATGCATTTCAATCCGTTGCATCAGAAGCTTTCTTTCAATGAATTACAATTGCCATATTTGCATTTGGAAATGAGATCATAGTTTGCATATGTACATAATCACACTGCATGTGAAATCAATAAACAATTCATTATGCCTCTGAGACTAACAATGCAAGCAATGAATGTTATTATGTATTGCTTTTTTGTTGTGACATAATTGTTTTGTCTTTACATGCAATAAACCTAGGGTTGCTATGGATATTTGAAATAGTTGACTTCATGAAGGTATCTCATACGGGACAAAGAAACTATTTAATATATTTGCTATAAGTGCTTTCGATAACCATGTAATTTGCTATAGACGTGTTAGCAATATTAAGGTTAAAATTGAATTGGAATTGGATGTTCTTTAATAATAGTTTTTAAAACCAAAGACATATATTAGAATATAATTTTTTAGGGTCTTTCTTTGGCAATTTGTAGTTTGGTTTGAGTTTTAAAGTTCAAAAAAAGGGTAAGCTGAAGGTTTAGTTGTTGGTGGAGTGATGTGGTGATCTTGTTGTGCATTCTTATGGAATTTCATTTCTGTTATTCTCTTTGCTCATCCCGAGTAAATGTAGATTACATATGATAATTTGCATTATCTTACTTCTGTTGTTGAGGTTGAGATTTAAAATGTATGTTTTGTTTGTGTTCCTTCCATATGATTTTTTGTATTTTTTATTTTGAGTTGTTGTGCTTTTAGCTTTCTATTACTTTGTATGAAAGCTTTTTGATGTTTTTTAGGCATAAAATGACTTTCTCTACTTAAGTTGTTGTTCATTTATATGAATTGGACTATGTCCATATTTGATGAATGATGATGTTCTTGAGTCAAGAAAAAACTTCTATGGCTCTGTACTGTTTCTTTGTCTACATGAAACTGAGTTGGTACATTTTTCAAGTTCAAATAATATCCTTTTCGGTTTGTATTGTCAAATTTTAATTACCCTTTTATTTTTGTATTTAAAACTTACAATGCTTTGTGATCTTAATGAGCTTGAAAGTTTCTTCTTTATATTTGTATTTAATTGTATCCATTGATTGTTTCATTCGAGTATGATGTCAATGGTATTTAATTGTATAAATTGATTGTTTAATTATCCTTTTGTTATGTACTGTTCATATTTTGTATTAGAGTAAATTATTTCAACCTCCCTTGCATTTAATTGACATTACACTTACCTCTTATCTATTTTAGAATCTACACATAAACTTAGTTACTTAACAGCTATTTAGAATATTCATTTTAGATGCATTTTTTTTGCCAAATGAACCAAAGTGACAAGACTACCCTTACTTAAACCACCACTAGAGAGTATTGTTGCCTTCTTTCTCTCAGGTGTTGAAGAAAGAAAATCGAGGGGTTTAGTCAAAAACTTGGGTTTTGCTGGTGAGCCTTCAATGATTATGGAGATGCCACCATCCAAAACTTGAGTTGCAATTTTTCATTTGTTCCTCAATTTGTAGTTTGGTTTGAGTTTTAAAGTTCAAAAAAAAGGGTAAGCTAAAGGTTTAGTTGTTGGTGGAGTGATGTGGTGATCTTGTTGTGCATTCTTATGGTATTTCATTTCTGTTATTCTCTTTGCTCATCCCGAGTAAATGTAGATTACATATGATAATTTGCATTATCTTACTTCTGTTGTTGAGGTTGAGATTTAAAATGTATGTTTTGTTTGTGTTCCTTCCATATGATTTTTTGTATTTTTTATTTTGAGTTGTTGTGCTTTTAGCTTTCTATTACTTTGTATGAAAGCTTTTTGATGTTTTTTAGGCATAAAATGACTTTCTCTACTTAAGTTGTTGTTCATTTATATGAATTGGACTATATCCATATTTGATGAATGATGATGTTCTTGAGTCAAGAAAAAACTTCTATGGCTCTGTACTGTTGCTTTGTCTACATGAAACTGAGTTGGTACATTTTTCAAGTTCAAATAATATCCTTTTGTGTTTGTATTGTCAAATTTTAATTACCCTTTTATTTTTGTATTTAAAACTTACAATGCTTTGTGATCTTAATGAGCTTGAAAGTTTCTTCTTTATATTTGTATTTAATTGTATCCATTGATTGTTTCATTCGAGTATGATGTCAATGGTATTTAATTGTATAAATTGATTGTTTAATTATCCTTTTGTTATGTACTGTTCATATTTTGTATTAGAGTAAATTATTTCAACCTCCCTTGCATTTAATTGACATTACACTTGCTTCTTATCTATTTTAGAATCTACACATAAACTTAGTTACTTAACAGCTATTTAGAATATTTTTTTTAGATGCATTTTTTTTGCCAAATGAACCAAAGTGACAAGACTACCCTTACTTAAACCACCACTAGAGAGTATTGTTGCATTCTTTCTCTCAGGTGTTGAAGAAAGAAAATCGAGGGGTTTAGTCAAAAACTTGGGTTTTGCTGGTGAGGCTTCGATGATTATGGAGATGCCACCATCCAAAACTTGAGTTGCAATTTTTCATTTGTTCCTCAATTTGTAGTTTGGTTTGAGTTTTAAAGTTCAAAAAAAAAGGGTAAGCTGAAGGTTTAGTTGTTGGTGGAGTGATGTGGTGATCTTGTTGTGCATTCTTATGGTATTTCATTTCTGTTATTCTCTTTGCTCATCCAGAGTAAATGTAGATTACATATGATAATTTGCATTATCTTACTTCTGTTGTTGAGGTTGAGATTTAAAATGTATGTTTTGTTTGTGTTCCTTCCATATGATTTTTTGTATTTTTTATTTTGAGTTGTTGTGCTTTTAGCTTTCTATTACTTTGTATGAAAGCTTTTTGATGTTTTTTAGGCATAAAATGACTTTCTCTACTTAAGTTGTTGTTCATTTATATGAATTGGACTATATCCATATTTGATGAATGATGATGTTCTTGAGTCAAGAAAAAACTTCTATGGCTCTGTACTGTTGCTTTGTCTACATGAAACTGAGTTGGTACATTTTTCAAGTTCAAATAATATCCTTTTGTGTTTGTATTGTCAAATTTTAATTACCCTTTTATTTTTGTATTTAAAACTTACAATGCTTTGTGATCTTAATGAGCTTGAAAGTTTCTTCTTTATATTTGTATTTAATTGTATCCATTGATTGTTTCATTCAAGTATGATGTCAATGGTATTTAATTGTATAAATTGATTGTTTAATTATCCTTTTGTTATGTACTGTTCATATTTTGTATTAGAGTAAATTATTTCAACCTCCCTTGCATTTAATTGACATTACACCTATCTCTTATCTATTTTAGAATCTACACATAAACTTAGTTACTTAACAGCTATTTAGAATATTCTTTTTAGATGCATTTTTTTTTGCCAAATGAACCAAAGTGACAAGACTACCCTTACTTAAACCACCACTAGAGAGTATTGTTGCCTTCTTTCTCTCAGGTGTTGAAGAAAGAAAATCGAGGGGTTTAGTCAAAAACTTGGGTTTTGCTGGTGAGCCTTCGATGATTATGGAGATGCCACCATCCAAAACTTGAGTTGCAATTTTTCATTTGTTCCTCATTTATTTCACTTCATATTGGATTATGATGCAAGTAGAGACAAGAAATTGAAGAATCAAGAGGGGGCAAAGAGCTAATAAGCTTGGTTTTCATAGTTAGATGTTTAAACCACCAAACCATAACCTAATAACCTCGAATCAAGCATAAATACATGTCTTGAGCCACATTAAAAAATCAAAATGCACATATGGGTCTTGGTTATACAAAATACCATGCTAGATCAATAATTGATCAACTTTGATACCATTTGAAAGTGTTTAATCATAGTTAATTTGGGCAAATTTTTGACCAGATTTTGGCTGTGCACTCGACTTGTTGGCCCCACAATTTTTACTTATGTTTGCTCAAATAGTTATTTTAGTAACATGTTAAGTGATGTACTTGGGTCTAAAGCAAAATCAATTTCCTAGTCTAAAGAACCAGCTCATGTGCAAGTATTAGTTCTACACTATAATGAAGATGCTGATGTGGAAGTCTCAAGACAAAGTTTGTGGACCTATCCAAAGTCAAAAGCCAAGTCTATCAAGACCAGTTAATGGACTTTAGAGACAATGGAATAAAGCCCATAAGAAAAATTCAAAATAAAGAGAAATCAACATTAAGAGAGGAAACAAGTGCTATACAAGGAAAATTTTCAAAAAGGAGAGATCATTTCCTTAATTGAGATATTCTCTCAAATCTGGTGATTAAAACCATTAATCAAGCAAGCAGAAGCCCATCCCATTAGTAACAGTCATCTTTTACCTTCTGCTATTATAAAATCAAAGACCCAAGGTCTAGAACAACAAGAAAAGAATCCAGCTTTGTGTTAGAAACTAGTTTTTCGTCTCTTCTACCAACTTTATACTTCTTGTGTAAATCTTTCTATAAGAGTGTTAATACTGTGGGAGTCATATCCTTATGGGATTTTTGTAATATATTTTATTGAAAAATCTGGGGAGTGACTTCTGTCTTTGTTTGATAGAAGGAGAGAGTTTCTAGTGAGCTCTTGAGAAACTAGATAGATTTTTTTGGTTAAGCTCTTTGTAAAACCAATGCTATAAGAAACTTGGACAAATAACCTTGTTAATAGTTGAACCCCAGTCTTGGGAGAGTGGACTTAGGCTCTGTTATTGACCGAACCATTATAAAATTTCTAGGCTTAATCTCTATCTCTCTTCTCTCTTTAATATTTTGTTACTATATGTTTTGAATTCTGATCTATTGCTGCATAACTAGTTCTTATGTTCTGTGATTGTGAAGCTTGCTGTAAACCCTATCTTTTAATCTATCAGCTTACTGGTTCTTGCTTGATAACTTGTTATATTCATATAAGCAAGAATCTAAATCATCTGATCAATTACCTTGTGATGCGTTCGCATACCCGAAGGATCGAAACGAAGTGTCTGGATACCAAACTGTGGAATGACCTTGGTTATCACAATAGGGTGAACCCTTAACAAGGAAGGATCATTGGTAAGTTCAAGTTCAAGTTCAAGTTCAAGTTCTTTGCCCAAGAACAACAGGGAAGCTCTCAATCCAAAGAAACTCAATAATTCAGAAACTGAATAATATTAATCTCAAAACTGTTTTGCATAGGCATACATGAATTCCTTATATAGGCAATTCGGCTAAGAGGCTACAAACTATGATGGATCCTCTAAGAATGTTAATAAAACCTTAATACCCATTTTGACCCATAGACATAAAGGCCCAAAATATTAAAAATGAATTTAAAACTAATTAAATGTTTTAGCCCATAAACATAAAGGCCCAAAAATATAACTAATTAAATTAAACATAATTTTTGGCCTACTCTAAACTTGGGCTCCAAGCTGGCCCATGTGCACCTTCTACAAGAGATAGATAAGTGATCTATCTCAACTCTGAACTTGGCCCAACTACTTTTTCCTCGGTCTGTACCTCTTGGACTAGGCTCAACAACGCCTCTCTCACTCGCTTAGCTCTGCTTCCAGTCATCGGGCCTCCAACTCCAAGTAAGGGATCATGAACACTCCTAGGGTTAGGTCGTGTAGCAAGTTGATTCGCATCATTCCCTCCCTCCTCGGAAGGATTCGTCCTCGAATCTGAATCGTCACCTATATCAAACAAGGTTAAGTCAGTAACATTAAAAGTAGCACTAACATCGCTATACTCAATAGAAAGATTAATTTTGTAGGTATTGTCATTAATCCGCTCAAGGACCTCAAACGACCCATCTCCTTGAGGGTGCAACTTTGATTTCCATTGGGTCGGAAACCGTCCCTTCTTAAGGTGTACCCAAACCCAATCACCTGGTTCGAATATAACCCTAGTTCGGCCCTTATTGGCTTGCCTAGCATACTGCTCATTCTTCGTTTCAATATTAGCCCGAACCTTAGAATGTAAGTCTCTAACAAAATCTGCCTTGTGCTTACCATCAAGATTAGCAAACTCATTAGTAGGTAAAGGTAAAATATCCAAGAGAGTTAAAGGATTAAATCCATAAACAATCTCAAAAGAGGAATAAGAAGTAGTAGAGTGTACAGTGCGATTATAAACAAACTCAACATGCGGCAAAGATTGTTCCCAACGCTTAAGATTCTTTTGCATAATAGCATGCAATATAGTAGCAAGTATTCTATTAACAACCTCAGTTTGCCCATCTGTCTGAGAATGTGCAACCGTAGAAAACAGAAGCTTAGTCCCCAACCGACCCCATAGGGTTCGTCAAAAGTGACTTAGGAACTTCACATCTCTATCACTCACTATTGTTCTAGGTAAACCATGCAAGCACACTATTTCTTTTAAGAACAAGTCAACAATGTGTATTGCATCATTAGTTTTAGCACAAGCAATAAAGTGAGCCATTTTGCTAAACCTATCAATAACCATAAAGATACTATTTTTCCCACTTGGTGACCTTGACAGCCCTAGTACAAAATCCATAGAAATATCAATCCAAAGCTGATTAGGTATAGACAATGGTGTATAAAGTCCATGTGCCATAACTTTGGACTTGGCCTGTTTACAAGTAATACACTTGTCACAAATAGAAAGCACATCATGTTTCATGTGAGGCCAATAAAAATGTTCATGTAAAATATCCAAAGTCATTTTAACACCAAAGTGCCCTATTAGGCCACCACCATGCGTCTTTCTAACAAGCAAATCACGTATAGAACATGCAGGCACACATAATTTATCTTTATTAAACAAATACCCATCATGCCTATAATAATCACCACTAGCATACTTAGCACAAGCAATTCATAGCTGACCGAAATCAGAATCAGATTTATACAAGTCTTTGATAAGCTCAAAACCTAATATCTTAGCATGCAAAGAAGTAATTAAAGTATACTTTCTAGACAAGGCATCAACAATGACATTCTCCTTTCCAGCTTTATATTTAATAACATAGGGGAACGTCTCAATGAACTCTAACCATTTGGCATGTTTCTTATTTAACTTACTTTGGGATTTCAAATACTTCAAGCTCTCATGATCCGAATGAATGATGAATTCCCGAGGCCATAGATAGTGCTGCCACATTTGGAGAGTCCTCACTAGAGTATAAAGCTCTTTGTCATAAGTGAGATAATTTAATGCTGCCTCATTAAGCTTATCACTGAAATTTGTAATAGGCTTGGAATCCTGCATTAAAACAGCCCCTATTCCAATACTTGAAGCATCACATTCAATCTTAAAAGCTCTGTCAAAGTTTGACAAACATAAAATAGGAGAGCTAGTTAAAGTTTCCTTTAAAGTGGTAAATGCCCTCTCTTGGTCCTCGCCTCACTTAAAGCTCACATTTTTCTTAACTAGTTCATTTAGGGGTGCGACTATGGTGCTTAAATTCTTTACAAATCGCCTATAAAAACTAGCTAAGCCATGGAAAGATCTTACCTCATTCACATTCTTAGATGTAGGCCAATCTCAGATTGCCTTAACCTTCTCCTCATCCATGCTAATACCCTTAGAACTTACAACAAACCCAAATAAATATAACAGAATCGGAACAAAATACACACTTCTTGATATTAGCAGACAATTTATGTTCTCTCAAAGCAATAAAGACAACATGCAAATGTGACACATGATCATCTAGGGTTTTGCTATAAATTAGGATATAATCAAAATAAACCACCACAAATTTCCCAATAAAGGCACATAAAACATGGTTCATTAATCTCATGAAAGTGCTAGGTGCATTAGTTAAACTGAAAGACATAACTAACCACTCATACAAACCATATTTTGTTTTAAAGGCAGTTTTCCACTCATCTCCTTCTTTCATGCGAATTTGGTAGTATCTATTCTTTAAATCTATCTTAGAAAAGACACTAGAACCATACAACTCATCAAACATGTCATCTAATATAGGGATATGATGTCTATACTTAACCGTGATTTGGTTGATGGCTCGACAATCTACACACATGCGCCATGTCCCGTCTTTCTTTGGCACCAAGATAACTGAAATTAAACATGGGCTTAGACTTTCCTTCACGAATCCCTTTTGTACTAGCTCATCCATTTGTCTATGAATTTCTTTTGTCTCATCAGGATTAGCTCGGTAGGCTGGTTTATTAGGGATAGTCGATCCAAGAACAAAGTCAATTTGGTGCTCTATGCCCCTCAAGGGAGGCAAACCATGTGGTATCTCTTCAGGGAAAATATCAGCAAATTCCTACATTAAAGAAACAATCACACTAGGCAAAAAAAGGTTAACATAGTTAGTAAAATAAACATCATTGTACATAAGTACAAGAAGGGTTGGCCTAGACAACAGAACACTTTTTACCTCACTCTTTTATGCAAAAGCACTCACTTTTTGTCTTCTCTCACTCTTTTTGTCCTTACTTTTTTCTTTTTCTCTCTTAGCCTCTTTTTCTTTGGCTGCTTTTTCTTCTCTCTCTTTACATTCTTTTGTAATCTTTGTTTGATCCGCATATGCAAGAGTAGATTTTAAAGATTTCAACAAAGTGGTCTTGTCATTCTTGTAGACGGTGTAAGTGTTGTTATATCCGTCATACTTCACTTGCCTATCAAATTGTCATGGTTGCCCCAACAAAATGTGACAAGCATGCATAGGCACCACATCACACAGTACTTCATCTTTAAAAGTGCTAAAGGCAAATGCAATCCTAACCTGCTTGTTTACCTATAGGTTTCCTCTATCATTCAACCACCTTAGCCTATAAGGTGAGGGGTGTGGAATAGTAGGTAAATTCAACTTCTCTACTGCCAAGGTACTAGCAATATTAGTACAAGATCCACTGTCAATAATAACGCTACATACCTTGTCTCCCACTAAGCATCGATTTTGAAAGATATGCTCGCGGTGCTCTTCGACGTCATCTTCTCTCGGTTGCATGTTGAGCACACGCCTGGACACCATCAAATACTGATTTGAAAGGGAGTCATCAATTCCCTCCACGTTATTCTAAGGGTGGCATGTCTTCACAACCAGGTGTAACAGTAGATTCCTCCTCACTATCATACTCACCAGAAGCAAGCATAACAACTTTCCTTCTATTGGGACATTCAGAAGATATATGTCCACGCCCTTAACACTTGTAGCATTTGATGTCACGTGACTTAGAAGAAGAGTTATAGTCTATTTTACCTTGGGAAATAGGAGTAGAACCCGTTGGTCTTGTGTCTTCTCTCGGCTTTGGAGCTGTGTGAGGATTATCCTTCCAATTTGGTTTCTAGTTTGAAGTTCTGGAAGGCACACCGAATCTAGAATATGCTCAAGCCGTCAACTGTCGCTCTACATGCTCGGCTTTATGCACCAAGTCCTACATCTCTACATAGTGACTCATATCCACCACTTCAACAATCTCTCGCTTCAATCCACTAATAAACCATGCCATGGTTGCCTCACGGTTCTCATCAATACTAGCCCTCATCATGGCTATCTCCATCTCACTATTGTACTCAGCCACACTCATAGATCCCTGTTTCAAATCTTGCAGTTTCTTGAAACAATCTCTATAGTAATGTCTAGTTTCCTCATCACGGCTCTCATATCAGCCCATGACCGAATAGGTCTCTCACCATCTCTATGTCTGCTAATCACTAGCCGATCCCACCAAATACTAGCATAATCAGTGAATTCAACTACTGCCAGCTTCACTTTCTTTTCTTCAGAGTATTCATGGCACTCAAAAACATGTTCCACCTTCCTCTCCCAATCTAGGTAAAGTTCAGGATCACTTTTACCTTGAAAGGTAGGAATTCTTATTTTTATACTCCCTAGGTTATTATCACAATGAGGGGTTGCCCTCTTCTCTCTTCTGGTCTCGGTTTCAACCTCAGAATAGTCTTCTTCCTCTTCCTCAAAATACCGAAAGGGTCTAGTTGTTTTAGTTTTTGTCTTAGGTGAAACTAGGTTTTCTAACCTCTCTAATCTATCCTCAGTGCCCATTCTCAATGCTGCAACTTGGTCCTGAATTGCGTTCATATATGCATCTATATGACTTTTGGTGAATGGTTCTTCCTGTTCCATGTTGCACACACTCACCTCACATGTTTCGCTCGTGTTTATACTCAATTGGCTTTTTTCGATAATGCGCTCACCACTCTTACATTTTTCCATTCAAATTCCCTTAGAAGCCCTTAAACAAGAACTTGCCAAGAATTTATCAAGAAGAAAAAAAAGATGATAAGGAAGCAAAACAAGAACTCCAAGAAGGAAAAATAAAATAAAAAATGACCAATAATTTTGAATAAAAATAATGAACAAGGGTGTTGGTTTGGACAAGAAAAGAATAAAGAAATATAGAAAACAACAACAAATTGAAAGAAAATCAGCAGATTACAGAAAACAGCCCGAAACAAACATTTTTGAAGGATTTTGAGCCCGAAAATGGTGTCAACTAGGTTTATCTAGTTGTTATGTCAAAGGCATCTGAACGAGTTTCGAAACGCCGGGTCACGGGTTCCATAACTCCAAACAAGCTAAAAGTTATGACCTTTTCAAGTAAGTGAGTCCAAATAGTCCGTTTTGATTTTCTTTTCACAAGAACAGATTTTGCTAAATTTTTTTTTGATTCGTTTGTTTTGTAGAATTTGTCTCTCTTTGTTTTTGTTTTGTTTTTTTAAATTTGACTAGGACTCTACTAACAATTAGAATTTGCTATTGCAACCCAAACAGCCGCCGCCTCTAAGTAATTTTAACCTAGGACGTTGACTCTTAAACACAAACAAGGAAAACAAGGAAAATGACCAAACAATGATCCGAACAAAAATAATAAGGATAACTTGACTAGAAACTTAAAGAACATAACGAAGAATGAAATTGATAGGAAAAATAAAAGACAAAACTGACTCAATAGAAATGGGGTAGAAGATAATTGACTCAAACAAATAAGATAGATAAAATAAAAATAGAATAAAGGGTTTTAGGAATATTGACTGAAACTCCAAAGAGCTAAAACTCTGATACCAAATGATGCGTTCGCGTACCTAAATGATCGAAACGGAGTATCTGGATACCAAACTGTGGGATGACCTTGGTTATCATAATAGGGTGAACTCTTAACAAGGAAGGAACCTTGGTAAGTTCAAGTTCAAGTTCTTTGCCCAAGAACAATAAGGAAGCTCTCAATCTAGAGAAACTTAATTATTCAGAAACTGAATAATATTAATCTCAAAACTGTTTTGCATAGGCATACACAAATTCCTTATATAGGCAATTCGGCTAGGAGGCTACAAGCTATGATGGATCCTCTAAGAATGTTAATAAAACCCTAATACCCATTTTGGCCCATAGACATAAAGGCCCAAAATATTAAAAATGAATTTAAAACGAATTAAACATTTTGGCCTATAAACATAAAGGCCTAAAAATAAAATTAATTAAATTAAACATAATTTTTGGCCTACTCCAAACTTGGGCTCCAAGCTGGCCCATGTGCACCTTCTACAAAAGACAGATAAGTGATTCATCTCAACTCTGAACTTGGCCTAGCTGCTCTTTTCTTGGTCTGCACCTCTTGGACTAGGCTCAACAGCGCCTCTCTCACTCTCTTAGCTCTGCTTCTAGTCATTGGGCCTCCAACTCCAAGCAAGGGATCATGAACACTTTTAGGGTTAGGGCGTGTAGCAAGCTGATTCGCATCACCTTGAGTGGTTATTTGGTTTATGTTCTAAGTATTCGTATTTTGATGTCAATCATTAGTCTCTGTTAAGATTTTGAGTTGATATATAACTAGCTTTGAAATAAGTTTTGAATATATACTGGTTATTCCAGAAATCATTTTTATTCTATAATTGCGAATTTAATTGTTTTAATCTCCTATTCACCCACCTTCTAGGAGCATATTAAACTCTCAAATGGTATCAGAGCACGGTGCTATATAGATAGGTTTAACAACCTTGAGTTAAAGATCTAAAAATTTCAATCTTCATAAGTAACATGAATATGCAAAATTCAGCTTATTCTTCCCACAAGCCACCATATTTCAATGGTGACAACTACAAGTACTGGAAGGAAAGAATAGAGATATACCTAGAATTCATAGACTTCAAAGTCTAGGTTATTGTAAGAAATAGAATGACACCACCAATGAAAATAGTTGATGGAGTACAAGTTCCAAAAGAAGAAAGTGAGTACAGCTGAAGACCAACTTTCATATACTTTGAACTCCAAAGCTAGATATAACATCGTATATGTTGTTTCTCTAAAAGAGTATGAGCATATAGCTTCATGCAACTCGGCAAAAGAGATGTGAGACTGACTCAAAGCCATACATGTAGGAACAAGCCATATGAAGGAAGCTAAGATTGATATCTTTGGTTCACAATATGAAATATTCCACATGGAGAAGGATGAACCATTGGAGTTTTTCTTTTCTCGATTTCTTGGGATCATAAACTAACTTAATAGTCTTGGTAGAGAATATACTCAAAAGGAGCAAGTGAAGAAGCTAGTTAGATGTCTAACAGACAAATGGGAAACCAAGGTCACAATTCTTATCCAATATATTGAAACAAATGAAATGATCGTGGATCAGTTGAGATGAACAACCGTTTAGAAGATCACAAGAGAAAGAGTCTAGCTCTAGCAAGTACCACTCAAAAAACTAGTTCTCCTACAAAATAACTAGTTTCCAGTAATGAAGATGTAGCTTTATTGTCAAGGAAATTTCTTCACCAAATGAAAAGGAAAAATGGCATAAGGAAATTCTCATCGAGAAGTACCAAAGGCGAAAACAACAAAGAACCAGTCATTTGCTATGAATTCAAGGAGACTAAACACATCAAACCAGATTGTCTAAATCTAAAAAAGAAGAAGTTATATAGAAGGGAAAAGAAGAAGGCTATGATTACTTCATGGAGTGATGTAGATTTTTCCTCCAATAGTGATGATTCAGATGAAGAGAATTTGAGAAACTTCTGTTTCATGGCACACACAGAAAGAAGCAATGAGGTATGTAATTTTGAAATCGAACTAGGTCCTCTTCCTTCTTAAGAAGAACTAAATGAAGCTTTCGAAGATCTAGCTTTTGACTATCAAAAGATACTTGTAAAGATAGAAGCTCTTAAGAAAATAGTAAAAGAGCAGATTAAGAAAATTGATTTGCTAAAGAAATAGAGTTTTGAATTGACTCATAGGTCTAAAATTTTACAAAAGAAAATGATTCTCTTAAAAAAAACCAGCTTCTCACTCTTTTTACTCTTAAATAAAACAATGATTTGAAAAAAAAGATGAATGAGCTGTTAAAGGATCTATCAAAGTTTGTTCAAGAGATTGGTAACTTGAATGTTTTGCTAGGGAGACAAAGAGTTGGACAAGACAAAGTCGGTTTGAGTTATACTAAAACTCAACCAGCAAAGTTATCTAGAAACCTCTTTGTCAAAGAACCAACTTCTCATTCTACTTCTAGAAACTGTTTTGTCAAAGCATTGTCTTCCCATTCTTCTTTAAGAAAAACATGCTTTTATTGTGGTAATGCAGGGCATCTTATGTTTAACTATGGTTTCAAGAAATTATGTGCAGCAAGAAAAATGATTTGGGTACCTAAGAGTACCTATGCCACTAACAACCAAGAACCCAAAATAGTTTGGGTACCTAAGAGCTCCTAAACTCCTTTGCAGGTGTGCTTCAAAGCCAAGAATGACTTCTAGTACTTGGAAAATGGCTGCTCCAAACACATGATTGGAGATCTAGCCAAGTTCACTTCCATTAAAAAGAAAAATATAAGAGATGTCACTTTTGGAGATAATGGCAAAGGGAGAATTGTTGGAGTTGGTAAAGTGGGTATGAGTAATTCTTTTACTCTTGATAATGTCTATTTGGTAGAAGGTTTAATGCATAACTTGTTAGACATAAGTTATCTATGTGACAAATGTCACAAGGTTATCATTGAATCATCACATTGCATTATTCATGAATTGCATAGTGATAAAGTGCTATTTGTGGGCCATAGAAGCTCGAATGTGTATGTGATTTCCAAAGAGGGATCAGATTTCAAACATTAAACTTGTTTTTCATCTCAGAGCAATAGCTCTTGGTTGTGGCATAGAAGACTTGGTCATATAAACCACAAGCTGATTTCTAAATTAGCTAAGGAAGAACTAGTTTCTGGATTACCGAAACTGGTTTTTGAAAAAGACAAGGTCTGCTAAGCCTGTTAGCAAGGCAAGCAAACTAAATCATCCTTCAAAGCTAAGAAAGAGCTTTCTACTTCTAGGCCACTGTAGCTGTTTCATATGGACCTCTTTGGACCTACACCTACAACTAGCTTAAATGGTAAGAAATATGAATTTGTGAGAGTTGATGACTATTCAAGGTATACTTTCTCTCTCATAAGAATGAAACTTTTACTATTTTTGAAAGATTTTGTAAGAAAGTCCAGAATGAAAACGGTAGTACCATTTCCTCCATAAGAAATTATCATGATGGAGAATTTAAGAACCAACTTGTCAAATTCTTTTATGTGAAAACCATGGTATCTATCATAATTTCTTTTGTCCTAGGACTCCTCAATAAAATGGGATAGTTGAGAGGAAGAACGGGACATTGGTAGAAATGGGCAAAACCATGTTAGTTGAAAATGATCTTCTTAAATATTTCTGGGTAGAAGTTGTAAATATATCTTACCACATTTTGAATAGATGCTTGATAAGACAAGTTTTGAGGAAAACTCTTTATAAGCTGTGAAAAGAGAGAAAACCTAATGTGAGTTACTTCCATGCTTTTGGCTGCAAGCGCTTTATCCTAAATAATGGTAAGGAGCATTTAGGAAAATTTAATGCTAAATCAAATGAAGGTATTTTTTTAGGTTATTCATTAACTAGCAAGACATATAAAGTTTTTAATAGAAAAATTCTTTGTGTTGAAGAGGCAATGCATGTCATGTTTAATGAATCTAACATTCCCTTGAGTACTCATGCTCTTGAGGATGATGAAATAGTGTAGGACGATGTTTCAGTACCTTCTCTGGCAGAAAACAAAAAGGAATTAGATATGGAATAAAACATAAATGAATTCAAAGAAGCATCTCAGGAAGAAGCTCCATAATAGAATGCGAAGAAGCTACTTCCAAAAGAAACTTGAACTACTAGGAATCATCCAATTGACAAGGTTATTGGTGATCCTAATAGAGGAATCAACACTCGTACATCACTCAAAGATCTTCATGTCAACCTAGTATTTCTCTCATTCATTGAGTCATCTAACATAAATGAAGCTCTACAGGATGAAGCTTGGATAATGGCAATGCAAAATGAACTCAACCCATTTGAGAGGAACAAAGTTTGGACACTTATGCCATACTTGGATGAGCAGAGTATAATTGGCACAAAGTGGGTCTTTTAGAACAAACTAGATGAAGATGGTAAAGTGGTAAGAAATAAAGCTAGATTAGTAGCACAATGTTATAATCAACAAGAAGGTATAGACTTCGAAGAAACCTTTGCTCCCGTAGCTAGATTGGAAGCTATTAGAATGCTACTTGCTTTTGCATGCTATAAAGATTTAAAACTCTTTCAAATGGATGTGAAAAGTGATTTCTTAAATGGTTTTATTAGTGAGGTATATGTAATGCAATCTCCTGGTTTTGAAAACTTAGAGTATCCAAACCATGTTTATAAACTTTCTAAAGTTTTTTATGGACTTAAACAAGCTCAAAGAGCTTGGTATAATAGACTTAATGAGTTTCTTTTGCAAAATGATTTTAAAAAAGGAAATGTGGATACTACTCTTTTCACTAAGTATATTAAGTATGACATTCTTATTGTACAAATTTATGTTGATGATATCATTTTTGGTTCTAGTAATGTGTTGTTGTGCAAAGGTTTTAAGAAGCTTATGAAAGGAGAATTTGAAATGAGCATAAGAGGTGAATTAACATTCTTTCTCGGATTTCAAGTAAAGCAAGCTTCTGATGGCATATTCCTTAACCAATCCAAATATACAAAAGAGCTACTAAAGAAGTTTGGTATGGGAAATGCAAAAGGAATTGCTACTCCTATGAGTCCATTAACAAAGCTGGATTTGGATCAGAAGGGAAAACCAGTTTGTGAGAAAAAGTACAGAGGCATGATCGGTTCTCTACTCTATCTCACTGTTGCCATACTAGATATTATGTTTAGCATATGCTCATGTGTTAGATATTAAGTTGCACCAAAAGAATCACACCTTACAGCTGAAAAAAGAATTTTTAGATACTTGGTGGTTACTTTTAATGTGAGAATATGGTTCAGCAAAACTAGTTCTTTCAAGCTGATTTTGCATACACAGATTCATATTACATTGGATGTTTCATCAGTCGAAAGAATACCAGTGGAGGATGTCAATTTTTAGCTAATGCATTAGTATATTGGCAATGCAAGAAGCAACATGTTGTAGCTCAATCAACTATTGAAACTGAATATATAGTAGTTGGAAATTATTACTTTCAAGGCCTTTGGATGAAACAACAATTTGTTGATTATGGTATTCTTCGAACTAAAATTCCTATGCTGTGTGATAATACTAATGCTATAAATATAGCCAAAAATCCTGTTCATCATTCTAGAACTAAGCATATAGATATCAAGTACCATTTCCTTTGAGATCATATCTGTAAAGGTGACATTGAACTAGCTTTTATCAATACCAAAGAACAACTTGCTAATATCTTCATTAAGCCATTGATAGAAGATAGATTCTGTTATCTAAGACATGAACTTGGGATGATGAGCTTGCCTTAGGTTCAACATGCATACAACATATTTATGTCATATCACGTTGTTGAAGACTAAATGTTTATTTCAAATTAATGTAAATATGTGAGCTAACAAATTTTTTGAGACTATGCCAATTTTTGTAACAAAGCTGGTTTACAAGCTAGTTCTCGTATTCACTAAGCCTGTTTGTTAGAAAATTGCTTACTTGGCTGGAGATGTGTAAAAGTCCAGTTGGGCCTTGAATTTAAAAGCTTATTGATCCAATTTAGTTAAGGTGGATTTGGTTTAAATATGTTTGGGCTTTTCTTTGTTGGGTCTTCATATTTATACAGATCTGTTAGCTAAAATGCTCCATTTCATTAAACCTTCACTTTCCCGCTTATGCCAAACAGTGTGCTTAACCAGTTGACCCTTCAGTTACCGACATCATCTTCTTTCCTAAATCAGTTTTGCAAAATTCCTAAAATCTTGCAGTAGTCACCCTAAAACCAAGCTCATTCATTTCTAATTTCTTTCTATATTTCTAAAGAAATTCTCAATCAGTCCTTTTAACCACCTCAAATCTCTCCAAACTTGTCCTTAAAACAAGCTACAAAAAACCATGAGATTCGAAAACAACCTCAGACGTTCTTAAAGAATAGGCAGAAAGACCAAAAAAGTTTCAAGCAATATTGCTGAAATCACCATTGCTGTTTCAGACTCTTCCTCCTAAGACACTACTGATTCCTTACAACAAGGCATGCTTAGGAGTTCCCAGGCTGGTGGTTCAAGCGCCAAGGGCAAGGAGCGCATGCAAGAAGAAACATAACCTCCTATGGCTGATCAACAAAAAGGCCAAAGAAAAATGAAGAAGAGGATGCGGTTCCTCTTAAATCTATTAGAGGTTTCAAGCTTCTCGAGGGACCCTCTACTGTTCTCTATCTGGGTTGGCATGAACCTGAGGATACCCTTGTTCCAGAAAACCCAAAAGTTCAACCTTTATTGCCTCATGTCTCTTCTACAAGTCTAGATGCCATTCCTACTGAAACTAGCACACCCAGACCAATGAAGACCAAGACGACAACACGCAAGCAAGTCTCTGTGCCCAAACCAGCACCTCCTCGTGCTCCTGGGTCTCTGTTCAAAACCAGAGACATTGAAAAGCACTTTCAAAGCAAGTTCTTTCTGAGGAAGATGGTTCCCTATTCTGTTGTGAAATGGGCAGAGCACACCGAAACCACAAAAGCTATATAAGAAGTAGTAGCTACGATGGGTTGGAAGCAGCTTCTAGAAATTGAAGAGCTTATTCTGTAACAACTGGTAAAGTTATTCTATGCTCATCTTCAATCTCTTAGAGGTGTGGTTTCTGGTAGTATATATTTGAAAACATATGTGGCTAGTGTTGATATAATTTTGAATGAAAATATTTTTGAACAATTGTTTGATGTGCCTGTTGTAGGAGATGAGAGATATATCCACAAGACCTGGCTTGCTGACTTTGTACCTTTTGTTGAGGTTATGGACTCCTTGTGTGATTTCCTTGAAAACAAGGAGGGCAATGTACCCATTATACACTGCATGAACTCAGTGATCCACACCTTAGCCAAATTCATCACAACCAATTTTCTTGCTAGGGCCAATAGCTAATTTGAGTTTTTCACCTCTGACCTCTACCTCCTTTACCACATCAAACACAAGCTAACTCTAAACCTTCCTAAACTCATTCTCAATACCATGGTATGGATACTAGGAGGAACCTAGGAGAAAGTTAGCTTGCCTTATGACATGCTAATTGCTAGAATATGTAGATATTTTAATGTCAACTTGACTCAGTTCAAGGATGAACCTTTGCCAAGCCATTTGACCATTGGCAACCTCTCATTGAGTTTATTCCTCTTGAGGATTCTAGCAGTCCCTATCCTGTAAAGTAGTGATAATCACACTTTTTATACAGTAAATAACCCTCATATTTAGTCTCTTAAAAATCTTTTGGGCCTATTTGATTGGGCTTGGGCCGCATTTCATTTGTTGGTTTCCAATTAGGCTTAATTGTGTTTTTTAGCATTACTGGGAACTTTACACTGTCTTTGTATTTTGAGCATAACTTGAGTTATAAACATATGAAAATTGTGAATCTTACCTTTTAGGAAAGCTGAGAGAATTATCTACAACTTTGATTCAGAGCTCAAAAGCTAATTCTAATTTCCAGTGGGTCAGTTTTAGCTTGGAAATCAACCCTGAGATGCTGTCACTGGATCCTGACTCGGGTGAAGAGAGTGAGCCATAACTTGGGCTATGGGTGTATTATAGACCTAAAATTGGTATACCATTGTAATGCTAAGACATAGAGCTTCAACTCTCATGAAGACCAGTTCTCCAAATTATGGCGTTTTAATGGTGGCTTTGCCTATTGAAGTCAAGTGATGGGTCCAGATAGCTGTTTAGACTTAAATGGGCCTAATTCTCTCATTCCTAGCCTAATTAGGCCCAAACTGAGGCCCAGGAGTTTAAATCTAACCTAAAGGTAATCTGGGTGTGCATTTAATTCTGAGGGTTATAACTAGGTTAAGGAGGCAGACGTTTTTAGCATTCTAAGCTAGATAGCTTTTAGACATTTTTCTTTGCCTCTTTTGTTCATTGTGGAGACTCATTGATTTATGGCTTTCTTTCTCCATTGGAGCTTGGATTTGATGACCATGGAAGAGTAAAACCTTTGTAACTGAGCTAGATTTCTCATGAAATTTGGTTTGATTTTGAGATTATGTACTTAATTGAATTAAGTTTAATGCAATTGTGTTCATCTTTGGATTTCTGCCTTGTCTTGATTTTTATATGAATTATGGAGATTTCTATTGTTCTTATGAATGTTGAGGTGTGAAATAGAATTTAGATTGATTGATTTTTAATTCTGTTGGATGAATCCATTGAAGGTTTGCTAATTGAAGTTCGGTTTTAGGTTAAACAACTCATTACTAATTATGTGTGATTACAAAGATTAGTGATGCATGTGGTTAAATCGGATTCCGAATGATAATTCAGTAGGAACACTTAGTCATAATTAGAGATTTCGGTTGTGACTAAATTCAATTAGTAATGCTGCATTAAGACTCGATTAACCATGTTCAATCTAGGATGAATCAAACCGATTCTTGATGGATGTTTAGCTAGGTTGCATTTTTATCAATAGATTTAATCCCTGTTTAATTCTACAATTTAATATTTGACAATATATTCTGTGATTTAAAATCTCCTGTTAGTAAACTTGAAGTTGTTAATTAGTCCTTGCATTCCTTGGATTGATTGCTTTGTTAAATGTCAATTACTTTTTGTCCATTACTTTATGTCAATTACTTTCTGTCGTTTACTTTCTGTCGATTACTTTCTGTCATTTATTTTCTGTCAATTATTTTTTATCGTTTACTTTTTGTCAATTACTTTCATTTACTTTCTATTGATTACTTTTTGTTGATTACTTCTGCATTAAGACTCGATTAACCATGTTCAATTTAGGATGAATCAAACCGGTTCTTGATGGATGTTTAGCTAGGTTGCATTTTTATCAATAGATTTAATTCCTGTGTAATTCTACAATTTAATATTTGACAACATATTCTGTGATTTAAAATCCCCTGTTAGTAAACTTGAAGTTGTTAATTAGTCATTGCATTCATTGGATTGATTACTTTGTTAAATGTCAATTAATTTTTGTCCATTACTTTCAGTTGATTACTTTGTGTCGATTACTTTATGTCAATTACTTTCTGTTGTTTACTTTCTGTCGATTACTTTTTGTCGTTTACTTTTTGTCGATTATTTTCTGTCGTTTACGTTCTGTCAATTACTTTCATTTACTTTCTGTCAATTACTTTCATTTACTTTCTGTTGATTACTTTTGTAAACTTGAAGTTGTTAATTAGTCATTGCATTCATTGGATTGATTACTTTGTTAAATATCAATTACTTTTTGTCCATTACTTTCAGTTGATTACTTTGTGTCGATTACTTTATGTCAATTACTTTCTGTTGTTTACTTTCTATCGATTACTTTTTGTCGTTTATTTTTTGTCGATTATTTTCTGTCGTTTACTTTCTGTCAATTACTTTCATTTACTTTCTGTTGATTACTTTTTGTTGATTACTTCTGCAAATCAAACCCCCTATTAATTAAACTCCCTAATTTGATTCCCTAATTAGAGTGGTCCAATGGTTTGACTTGGTGTCACCTTATGCTGCAAGTAGCTTTGGTAAACCGAATATAAATTGATTAATTTGATTAGCCTCGGCAACTCATCAAATTAGAGGAACCTGGGAGAAAGTTAGCTTGCCTTATGACATGCTAATTGCTAGAATATGTAGAAATTTTAATGTCAACTTGACTCAGTTCAAGGATGAACCTTTGCCAAGCCATCTGACCATCGGCAACCTCTCACTAAGTTTATTCCTCCTAAGGATTCTAGCAGTCCCTCTCCTGTAAAGTAGCCATATGGATCCAAGAGAAAAGCAACAACCTTCTCAGCTACTTTTAAAATGCAGAAAACTGGTTATGGAAAGAAACCAGTGGCTTCCTCTCAGGTAGTGGATTACACTTAATGGTTGAAAAATATAAATCATGCTGAGCTAGAAAACCAAATGGGTAAGCAATTGAACTTCCAACTGTCTCAGATAATCCAGTTTTCAACCATACTTGCTGTTGTAGAAGCTGCATTGGCAGAAACCAAATTGAAACTAGCTACTGTTGAAGAAAGGCTTGGTGATTCAGAAATGGAGCTTGCTAATTTAAAGGCCAAATCCTCTAGCTGATTTGCCTGTGATGCTAATTTTAAGACTGTTTATCTTTAGGATTTTTTTTATTTTGACTTGAATTTTTAGTCCTTCTAGTCTGTAACCTAAACATTTGTGCATACATGACATTTGCATTTTGCTGTTAAGAACTGTTTCTGCCTATGAATTGCGTATAAGTCTTTATGCAGGAACTAGTTTCTTGGTAAGAACTTCATTCTCCCTACTCCTTTTTGCTATGACAAAGGGGGAGAAAGATAGAGAAAGATCTTTTATGTTTTTGCTCTAATATATGAGATAATCTGAATGAACTATACTTAAATTTTTTGGAAAACCCCTATGTTATGAAACAACTTTGTGAAAACTACTTTCTGAACTAGTTTTAAAACTACTTAGGATGTAAGCATATTTCTAAGGGAAGATCTTTCTAGGAATTTGTCATCATCAAAAAGGGAGAGATTGTTGGTCCCACGGGTCTCTAACCTTAGTTTTGATGATAACAAACTACCTTATTTATTAATAACCTATGTTTGTTCAAATGGTTATTTTAGTAACAGATTAAGTGATGTACTTTGGTCTAAAACAAAACCAATTTTCTAGTATGAAGAACAAGCTCATGTGTAAGTATTGGTTCTCAACTATAATGAAGATGCTGATATGAAAGTCTCAAGACAAAGTTTGTGGACCTATCCAAAGTCAGAAGCCCAATCCATCAGGATCAGTTTGTGGACTTCAGAGATATTGGAATAAAGCCCATCGAAGAAATTCAAAATAGAGAGAAATCAACATTAAGAAAGGAAACAAGTGCTATACAAGGAAAGTTTTCAAAAAGGAGAGATAATTTCATGAATTGAGATATTCTCTCAAATCTGGTGATTAAGACCATCAATCAAGCAAGCAGAAGCCCAACCCATTAGCAATGATCATCTTCTACCTTCTGTTGCTATAAAATCAAAGACCCAAGGTCCGAAATAACAAGAAGAGAATTCATCAATCATCTTGAAGAAAAAGCTTTGTGTTATAAACTAGTTTTCAGTCTCTTCTACCAACTCTATACTTCTTATGTAAATCTTTCTGTAAGAGTTGTAATACTATGGGAGCTATATCCTTCTGGGATTTTTGTAACAAATTTCATTGAAAAATCTGGGGAGTGACTTTTGTCTTTGTTTGACAGAAGGAAAGAGTTTCTAGTGAGCTCTTGAGAAACTAGAGAGAGTTTTATGGTTAAGCTCTTTTGTAAAACTAGTGCTATCATAAGCTTTGAGAAGCTTAGACAAATAACTTTGTTGATAGTTGACCCCAACTTTGGGAGAATGGACGTAGGCTCTATTATTGGCCGAACCACTATAAAATTTATGGGCTCAATCTCTTACTCTTTTCTCTTTAATATTCTACTACTAAATGTTTTGAATTCTAATCTATTGTTGCATAACTAGTTCTAATGTTCTGTGCTTGTTAAGCTTGCTATAAACTCTATCTCTTAATCTATCAGCTTGTTGGTTCTTGCTTGATAACTTGTTATATTCATATATGCAAGAATCTAAATCCTCTGATCAATTACCTTGAGTGGCTATTTGGTTTATGTTCTAAGTAGTTGTATT
>QAOA01006558.1:0-101470 GCA_003255065.1 Cercis canadensis | reverse complement strand
GGGGGGGGGGGGGGGGGGGGGGAGAGGGAATGGGAGCTAACATAATAAGGAAGGATGGGAATGAATTGGAAAGGGGTCTCATGTGTGAATTTTAATAGTTAAGAAGGTCAACTTCAAGAAAAATATAAAACTCGACATTCAAGTTCAAAGTGGATATATCTTCACCGTCCATTATGCCATGTGGGGGCATTTATAGTAATGATTTGGCCACATAAGTAATGATTTCATCAAATTAGGGTTCGGGATGTATTTCATTTGTGTGATTTGATTCTATCTAGATTTTCTTTATTTTTACAATTATCGGAAGAGATGCCAACAATGTTTGCATGAAATTTTTTTTCGATTGTATCTATAAGTGTATGATATTGATTTATATAGTTTATATTCTTTTGCTTTATCTGTCATTCAAATTTGATATTTATCTTTTGTCCGTGTTGATACCCAAATTTATACCTCCTTCATGCAAGGTTATTTCCCTTAGCTAGTTTGGGTTAGCTTCATAAGGCTACACATTCTTCTTGCATTTGGCCTTTGGGCCAATTTTTTTTGATTGCTCCAAAACCATAAAGTCAAAAGTCCAAAAAAAAAAAAGGTATAATAATATTAATGAATAATGTCTTTGAAGAACTTTTGTTCTTCTTTAGCATTTTGTTTCTTTCTTTTTTCAAATAACTAGCAAAAACAAAATAACAAAAGACAAAAAAGGAAAAAAGAAGAAGCAAAGTAGCAGTACTGTAGCTACACCACCCATGCCTCTGCTGCTCCTCACTCTTACATCTGCTCCCCTTTCTACCTCCCATCGTTTCACATTTGCTCCCACCCTTGTCCTCAATGCTGCCAAAATCAAATAGAAATGTGAGTGCATTTTGCAAAAAATTGGCCAAAATATCTAGTGATCAATCCTATAAATACCCATACACTCAGGAAAAAACAAAAAAAAAACACCTACATAGGGAGAACAAAAATACACACATAAAAGAAGTTCTGGAAATTTGAGAGGAGTTGAGAGGAGAAGAGAATACAGAAGGCATCTTAGGTATTAACACTAACCACAACGGCTAATTGGCCTAGTGGTACCACCTTTAAGAGAAGTCACTTTGCTGCAGAGGCTTCTAAGGCTTCCCTTACCAAGTGCTTCCTGAGACAAAACAATGCTTGGGAACTTAGCAATGCCTCCTAGATCTTCTCTAGGTAGAGAAGGTTGATGTCTTGCTCTTCTAGCTGCAAGTTTTCACTCCTTGAAGGTAGCTTCCTTATCGTTGGCTAAGGCTAGGACACCCCTTGGTCATCCCTTGAGGCCCAGAGACCTCACACCCATTGAGCCGTGCTTAAGTTACGGCTCCAGCCCATTTCAAAGGCTACAAATGTACTAGGGAACCCATCAATGATAAAGTGGTTTGGTTGAATTTGGGCTGAGGTAAAGCCCAATAAGAAGAGGTCTTTCATACCTTTCAAAAGCCCTTTAAGCATCTCAATGAGAGGCCATGGGACCCCATGTGTGTAGATTCTGACACTAAAGCACTCTCCCCTATCTGCTATAGACAAGTCACTATCAGCTCATCTTTTTCTTCAAAATGGCAGCAAACCTTCTGACATAGCCACCTTAGCTAGTCATAATTTCCTAAAGCAAAGTATCTCAACAGCATTGCGCTTCCTTAGATTGTCCATGCTTCCTTGATTAACTTAGGATATTAGCACAGTCCCTAACCTTCTGAACCTATGATTGATCAAAAGGCACCTTAATCAACAACTCTACCTTTGACCTACATGCCTAAACGCAACTCCCCTACCAGATCATTTAATGATCATAAGAGTTTTTGGCCTTATCTGCCTTGTCTCTTGTGAAGCCCTACCATAGCAATTAATGCTTATCAGAAGCCCTCCTAAAATACCTTGTATTTGCCCCAATGCTGAAGCTTTCTCACACATTAAATGCCAAAACCACCTTTGCAGAAACCTCTATGGTTTAGTCAAAACCAAAGACTCTGCTCCTTTAGCTATAAATAGATCCTTTTGCCAAGCATTGAAACCAAGCTCCATCAAAAGCTAAAACTATCTAGAAACTCTGCCATTTTTTAGACTCTATTGAAGAATACTTCATTGAACGCTCTTCAACTTCACCTACCTTTAGCCATTAAATGTCCTCATCATTGAAGAACACCTTCTTCAATGTTCTTCTGTTCCTACAGCCTTCACCAAACACTCTTCCATTCACTTAGAGAATCCATCCTCATAACTCTACCAATCATTACCCATTTAAAAATCTTAAGATTCCACCATTAATGCTCCTAAAAGCATCTCTAATCACCATGAACAACACCATAAACATCTCTAGTCCAGTCTAGAGTCTCCCAAAACTGCTAGACTAAGTGCTAAAGTGTTGAGAGAATTTGCACCCTAGTCTAACTCAGCCATGGCATGAGAACTTTGGGCCACAAGACCTATCTCCCTTCGCTTCGAACCCATTGCCCTCTAAGCTGTCCCATTGAGCTCCTTAAGGTGCCTCAGCTATTCACCAATCAAGCCCACCAGAGCTGGTCCTATTAAAATTGTATTTACATCTCCCTAAGTGATTTACGAACTAAAAAACTAACAAAACATTAAAAGGAGACTCCACTGGGGAGGTGTGTACAGTGATGGTGAACATCTCACTACGCCTCTCGTTTGATTTAGATGACTTGCCTGAGGAAGGGGGAGGCCAAGCCATTGGTGGCCTTACTCAGGAAGGAGGGAACATTGGTCGAGCTGTCACAGTAGCATACCTCCACCAGAAGAATGAGACAATGGGCCATAATGCAAAAGTGAATGGTCACCGAGAAGGAGAGAATGCCAGAGAGGGTGTAATGCACTTCAGAGACTTCTTGAGAGGAGATAGACCTACTCGAACTAACATTGCAGAAGTAGACAACGTTGTTCCAACCGCCATGCTCTACACACTCCTTGACATTGTGACCAAGATGAGGAAGGAGCTCAACTCCATTGCCCCCCAATTGAGAAGAGGAGAGAAGTCCTTATTGAGAGAAGAAGCGAAAGAGACAAAAGAAAAAAAGGAGAGATTGTTAATGAGGAAGCTATTAGGACTCCCTTAGCCACTTTGAAAAGGGTAACAAACCCTGGAAAGGTTCTTGTAACCAGGAATGAGCTGAGGAGGATTATGGAGACACAAAAGGACCAGTATGCAGCTGTGATGGAATTCCAGCCTCCTTTCTCCTTGAGCATAGTTGCTATGTGTAGACACCGTATTTTGTCTGGGTTTTTTCATGTTTTCAAAATTTTTGAAAAAAATAGAGAGATAAATTCTTAATTATTAATTAGTGTTTTTTTTTTATTTGTTGTTTGAATTTTTGTAATTAAGTAAACCCTAAGCCCAATCCATTGTCAATTAAGTCCATTTTTATTTAAGCTCATTTGACCCATCTTTTATTTTTTTTTTAATTTTTGTAAATAGTAGATAAAAAATATAAATACATTTTGTGGATAAATTTTTGGCATCATTTGGATCTAAGAGAGCCAATAGGAGAGCAAAGAATAGATTTCATTCTTTCCCCATTGGTCCAAGCCATGAATTATCCTTTCTTTTAAATAAATAACTAAGCAAATAAAGAAATAAAGCAAATTAAAAAAAAAAAGAAGAAAGATAAGCGGTAGTTATCTTGGAGGGCAAAAGAAGAAGAGAGCAAAAAGGAAAGTATCTATACGCATACAAGAGGAGAAAACCCATTCAGCAAAGGGCAGAACTAGAAACGCAAGAAAATGAGAAAGAATAGAGAGGGGAGCAGAAAACTGTTCTTGAGACGGAGAATGAGCTAAATAGGGGATAAGTCTCTCTCCCTTAATGGTTTGTTTCTGCCTAATTTCCATTTCATTAATCGGTTTAGGTATATTGTTCTACTAAAATGGGATTTGTTTTCTTCATTTGAATTGCATGAATTCTTGCTTATTCTCTGCTATTTTTGCTGTTGGAATTCACTGTTTTCTTACTCTATTATGCTGTTCTCCTCCATTTGCCTTCTAAGAATTGGATTATTAATTTTCATGTAGATGAAAAAATATCCCAAAGTACTGTACATAGGGATTTCGGTTTGAAATTATGTTTACTGTTGTGATTATGATGGTTATTATTAGCTCACTTGCCATGTATTTGTTGATAGATTTATGTTCTATTGGTCTTTGAATCATGGAGTTTGTTCTGGTTCTATGAAAGTATGCCTAGATGTTCTTATATTTCCTTGCTTAATTTTGTCTTATTTTTTTTCCTTTCTTGGATATTTATCTTGTTCTTGGTTTATTTAGGAGTTAACAGTTATTTCCTTGGGGTTTTGCTCGTGAATCAGGTTTTCTATTTTGATTTTCTTCATTTCTTTTAGTACCTAGTTCTGGTTATTTATGATGAATTCTAGAGTACTGCAAATTTTCTATGTAAGTGAAAAGTGAAAGAGTTAATTTCACATGATCAAAAGTCTTTGGTCTCGTGTGTTTGGAAGGGAACTTAATTTGGAATGATTCATGATAAATGTCATATATCATATTTGGGGTTTTGAATGATTGAACCTAATTTTTGCATTTCTTGTTCCTTGAATTTTGAGTGCTGTTTATGTTACGTTGGTGGTGCTATTTTAGCTTCCTTTTTGGATTTCATTTCGCTTGGTTTTGGAGGTTGTCTCATTATCTCTTCCCCTCTATTTTGAGGGCTTGCATTCAGCTGTTCTAATTTCCCTTCTTTACTATTTTACTGTCTAAATGGTGGCTTGTTTGGGTTCTTGGGATTTACTGTTTTAGTGATCAATTAGAGGCTGTTGTGGTATATTTTGAGCTGGCTATTATTGTTATTTTTGGGGGTGGGAGTTGTTATTTTTCATGTTATTTTGATGCTTATTTGATGGTAGCTTTGAGTATGGTTGTGATTTTGTTTAAGGGTCTGTTTTAGAGATCAATTCTAGGATGTTTATCATTTTTTTATATAGAATTTTGAGTGTTGCTTTAGGTTTTTTGAAGTGTTGTTTTGGTGTATTTTCACTGTTGTCCTGCCATGTTTCCATTGCTGCTAAGGTTTTAGGTCTTTGGCAAAGTCATGATAATGCCACCTAAGCATGATTCTCACTCTTTAAGGCTCACATGCACATTCTTCTTGGTGATTTGCTTTGGGAAGCTAGACTTTCATTTCGCTGCTCATAATTCATAAGATTATGTCTTGTTTAAGGGCTGTTTGAGCATGTTTTGCTCTTGGAAAAGTCATTGATGTCATGTATTTTTAGTTCCATTTTGTTTTTGGTGATATTGCATCAAAGCATGGAAGCAAACATTTGCATTGCACATTCTCGGTTCTGTCTGGCAGTCTTCAATGTTTCATTTATTTTTAGAGCTATAGAGCTCGGATTTGAGCGTTGTTTATTTTGTTAGAACCATAAGACATATCTTCAATGTGTATGATTTTCAGATTTTTTGTATGTCTCCCCTGCTCCCAGTTCTAATTTAAAGTTGGCTATTTTTTTTGCATTGTCAGGCCTGTTGATTTTCTGTGGCAGCATGTAGTCTTTTATTTCTTTCTGGAGTTATACATCTCCAGATTGCATGATTCTCATCTTGTTAGAACCTTAAGATGTGTGGCTTCAATATGTATGTAATGTTTAGATTTTTTGCATGTCCACTTTGTTCCCAATTCTAATTTAAAGTTGGTTATTTTTTCTGTACTGTCAGACCTGTTGATTTTCTCTGGCAGCGTGTAGTCTTTTAATTATTTTTGGGGCTATAGAGCTTGGAATTTAGCACATTCTGTCCCAATAGAACCACAAGACATATATATTCATTGTATGTAATTTTCATATTTTTTGCATGTCTTCCCTCCTACCAGTTTGCATTTAAAGTTGGCTGTTTTTCTGTATTGTTAGGCTTGTTGATTTTTTCTGGCAACATGTAGTCTTTTAATTCTTTCTGAAGCTTTAGAGCTCCGATTTAAGTGTTTCTAGTCTCTTTAGAATCATAAGAAACATGTATTTAAAATGTGAAATTTTCATAATTTTTTCATTTCTAGTTTGCTTCCAGTTTTGATTTGAACACAGCTGTTTTGGATAATTGATTAACATGTGAATTCTTTGAACTTTCTTCAGATCTGTTTTTTTTGTTGTTTAAAGTTCTATTTGGCATGCTGTTCTGTTTTATTACCTACTTTTTTTTTAATTGGTTTTCCTCCCTATTTCAATGGTATCTTATGACTGTTCTGAGTAGGACTTATGTTTCAGCTCGTTCCTATGCTGTTTCGTGACTTTTTTTTTTTAGCATGAATTGGTTGTTGATTCTGCACTATTTTAAGTTTTTCTGCATTTATCTTTGCTATTTTAGGACTGCTTCATGACTCATTTCTCATGCTGATTTTGCACTATTTTAGGACGCTTGTAGGCTCATTTCCTATGTTGTTTCTGCACTTGTTTCAATAATTGTTTCTGCTTTGTTTCAGACTTATTTCCCTTGCTGCTTAGCTGATTTTAAGTACTATTGTAAGTTGATTTCTTTTAGTGTTTGACTAGGTTCATGGGGCTATTTCTAACTAGTTTCATTCATTTTTTCAATCAGGTTTTAGGGGATTGTTCTGGGTTTGTTTCATTTTGCTATTTCTACACTGTTTTGAGTTAATGTCTCTCTTATTTGTCTTTTTACTAATTGCAACATCCATGAGTGCATGAGTTTCTTTTCCCTCTTTATGGACACTGGTGAGACCA
The DNA here is from genome assembly GCA_003255065.1 of Cercis canadensis. Taxonomy (NCBI): domain Eukaryota; kingdom Viridiplantae; phylum Streptophyta; class Magnoliopsida; order Fabales; family Fabaceae; genus Cercis; species Cercis canadensis. The sequence goes on along the minus strand of QAOA01006558.1, from coordinate 94,754 downwards.
TGTGGTATGTAAGCAGATCCCTTGTTCCGAGCTAGAAGATGTGAGACTTATCTGAGTCCTGGAGCGAATGTGCAACTTTTCTTTTCTTTTTTCATTTGGATGTAATTTAAACCCCTCCCATTGTACAAGGAAAAGTATTGTAATGATTAAAACCATGCATTTGCACTGCATATAAAAAATATATCTATGTCGCTTAGTATTTGCATGCCCCTTCAATTATCATGGAAGGATAGGGTGAGCCAGTCCTATATGAGATGTCTTTCTCTATCCGACCTAGGTGAAGGTAGCGCCACCCTGGATGGTCGTTTTATGCGATGAATGGGTAAAAGGATTTAAGTCTTGGTAGAAAATCATGCATTGCACATTTAAATTCTTTGTTTTTATTTTTGTCAGATATTCATGTAATACATTCATTATTCTAGGGTAAATTAAATACACATCTTTGGTCATATTGATGTTCACACAATTAATTTAGGGTAACCATCTTTAGATGGATGCTGTGGGGTGCCTAATACCTTCCCCACACATAAACAGACTCTTGAACCCTCTCTGGTTCGCAGATCATTTTTTTTTTTAATTAAAAAGAGGTTTTTCAATTGTTTCAAATTTTCTTAATACAATTGGTGGCGACTCCAAGTTTTCTTTCAGAAACTAGTCTTTTTCTTTAAGTCTGCCATCCACGTCGTAACGACCTTTGGGTACGTTGTGACACTATGCCATACCCACCTCATTACCAAGCACTCCAGCTATGGAAGTATGATAGGACGGGGAGTGCTAGAGAACATATTTTAACATTCTTGGATGACATGAGGGTCTACAGAAGTAATACTGACCTGTGCCTAAGGGAGTTCTCAAAATCCTTCACAGGTCAAGCATTCACATGGTACTCTAAACTAAAAGCTAACTCCATCCATATATGGGGCCAAATGGTCACAAAGTGCTGTAACAAATTTTTAGAGGAAGACTGAGTGATCCACATTATGGATATAAGGAGAGTCAAACAAAGAAGTAATGAGTCTTATAGCCTTCATAAAGCGCTATATGGACAAAGCTTTCCATTGCAAAGAAACACTGCCAGAAGCTGATATGTTCTATGGCTATGTTAAAAGTATACAAGATGGTTCATAGCTGCACCTAATAGGGTTCAAAACATTCTTTGAACTGCTAGCCAAGGCTGCTAACGTGGCTGATGTTATGAGGTTGCAAGGAAGGAAGCGTCCCATAGATGATGCTTTTTTTGATGTTGCGGTGGTAGATGAACAAGCCAACATGAAGAGATGCAACACGGTAGCTTTCCCAGGGAACTACAATAATAAACTTGCTAAGCCTCAAAACTGGATAGGAATTGAACCTCTTCCCTTTCCATGCCCTATGGATAAGATTTACCAATTGTTGGATGAATGGTTGAGATAAGGGGTGCTGCAGTAAAGAAAGAGACTAGACAAGTTCTCTACAGCAGACATGAGAAATCTCAACTTCTGCAAGGTGCACTTTTCAAGAAACCATTCTACAAAGGATTGCTTCCATCTAAGGGAGCTGTTCCACAAGAAACTAAAAAATGGAGAAATCATTCTCCTTGAAAATAACAACATTCACAATGAACCCTTGCTTGAGCATGATGTCCACACCATCTCTACCAATGAACTTATTGTTGAGGAAGTAGACCTGAATAATGACCCAGATGACCAATTAAAGTTGTCACAAGTTGCCATCATTGGCAAAGACTTGGTTAAGGCAAGGAACTTCAGGACCTTGTTTTGCCAGATGGGGTTGGATGACTAAGGCATAGATGAGGTTAGTGTTGTAGTTGCCCAAATCATGAATAACAAGGAGGCATACTGTTGTGTCACAAATGCCCTTGCCAACGGGTTAACTAGGGCATATAGATCTGCCATAGTCTTTAAGGAATATGATTGTGTATGGGAAGATCCCCACCACAATAAACATTTATATATGGAAGCTCCCATAGAAGGGCACAGGGTCAATAGGGCCCTAATAGACAGTGGTTCTAGATTGAATGTGCTACCCTACCTAGTCTTCACAACTCTAGGCCTCCCTAAAGAGAGGCTGCAATCATCAAGCACCTTCCTGAACACTTTCCAAGGTGTCCCCTTTAAGGCCTTTAGAAGTGTAGTAGTGAACCTCAGCGTGGGCCCTATAAAGACAACCAATAGATTTCAGGTGATAAAAGGCAGCCTAGCTATCATATCCTATTGGGATGACCATGGCTGTACTCGCACAGTTGTGTGCCCTCTACCCTACACCAGTGTGTGAAGCCTAGCTTCAAAGGAAAAGACATCTTGATCCCAACCATTAAATCATCTTTTGATGAAACAGAGGCACATATGGTAGAAGCTACCTACTTTGATGAGCTAGTTGAGCCTAGAATGAATAAGGTCCAACTTCCTACCGCTCCAGCAAAGTGAGAAGGTAGTAGAAGAGAAGGGAGAACCCTCAGTTGCTCCTAAGGCACAAGAAAAGAAAGTTGAACCAATAATACATGTTGATCTTAAGGAGAAAGTTAGAGAAATAACATCTACAATAATCAACAACATTGCAAGCAAGCGCAAAAAACCAGAAGAGGAAGACAAGACCTCTATGGCGAACAAAAGCAAGAGAACTATATAGAAGGTCCACCTACTTAGTAGGGAGGTATGATGGAAGATCCTATAGGGACTTGCGTGTCCAGAGGTGAAACCCTCAGACTTTATCACTGGACCCATGAGCAAAAATGCCCAAGAGGCTGGGATAGAGGTAGAAATGTTTAACGAAGTTAAGGAAGCTTTTTTAGAGCTGCAAGACACACCCAAGCAGCAAAAGGAAGAGCTAAAGCAAGTATTCTTAGAGCTTGGGGTCGAGAAGCCAAGGCCAATTTTCATAAACAACACTTTGGGTGTGGAACAAAAACAAGCACTGATTAACCTATTGAAGAGGTTCAGAGATGTATTTGCTTGGGAATATGAGGAAATGCCAAGTCTAGATCCAGCACTAATCAGTCACAACTTGGTAGTCAATCCCAGGGCAGCGCCAATGAAGCAGCCACAACAGAAGTTCAGTCTGGAAATAAAACTAAGGTGACTAAGCTGCTCAAGGCCGGATTCATTAAGCCAGTACAACACCCCACCTGGTTGGTTAACATAGTACTTGTAAAGAAGAAGAATGGGCAAATCAGATGTCACATAGACTTTAGAGACCTAAATTGCGCATGTCCCAAAGATGACTTTCCCCTCCCAAACATAGATGCTTTAGTTGACTCCACAACTTTCCATGAATGCTTCTCCTTCATGGATGGCTTCAGCGGGTACAACCAAATAAAAATGGCTAAGGCAGATGCAGAGAAGATAGCCTTAAGGACTCCCTTTGAAAAATTCTATTATATTGTTATGCCTTTTGGGCTCAAAATGCTGGAGCAACATACCAATGCACCATGACTGCAATTTTTCATGATATGTTACATGACTTTGTGGAAGATTATGTGGTTGACCTTGTCATCAAGTCTAGAAAAAATGAAGAACATCTACAGCACTTGCGGCGTGTGTTTGAGAGATGTAGAAATTATCAGCTAAAGATGAATCCTTTGGAATGTGCCATCGAAGTATCTTGTGGAAAGTTCTTGGGCTTTAAGGTACACAAAGGAGGAATCATAGCTGAGGCTAGTAAGGTGAAGGCCATCCAAGAAATGAAGGCACCTACTGCTACCAAAGAGGTACAAAGCTTCATGGGGAAGCTGTGTTAAATATATAGATTCATTCCAGCCTTGTCTGAACATCTATATCTTTTTAAGCACTAGGTAAAAGAGAAAGCACCTTTCAAGTGGGGTGAGGAGCAGCAAGTTGCCTTAGACAAGATCAAGGCAGTGCTGATCTTAGTTTAGACCATGTCTCTACCCCAAGGGAAGCCAATAATTATTTACTTAATATCCACTGGCATCTTCATAGGTGGACTGTTAGCTTAAGAGGCCGTTGGAGCAGAGCATCATGTCTACTACCTTAGTCTCCTCATCAAAAGTCCAGAGGTTAGATACATACACCAAGAGAAACACTGCCTAGCCTTAATGTATGCAACACATAAATTCATATAATACTTCCTTGGGTAGAAAGTGAACTTGATGACCAGGTCTGACTCGCTAAAGTTCATTCTCAAACATCCTATCCTCTCTGGACGCCTCAATAAATGGTATCTAATTGTAAGGGAGTTTGACATCACCCCTATGTAGCCCACAGGACTCAAAAGCCAAGCATTGGCAAACATGCTAGCTCTATTCCCTTTTGACAATCATGACCCTATAGATGATGAAATACCAAGAGGACTAGAAAGTCTATGCCTATTAAGAAATAGAGTGCTAAGTTTAGACCCTCTACTTTGATGGTTCCCCAGCAAGTCTAGAAGGTGGAGCAAGCATAATCCTCATAAGCAATAAGGGAGAAACACTCTCCTTTGCTTACAAACTATCATTCCCTTGCACAAATAATAAAGTAGAATATGAAGCGCTACTTCTAAGGATGAAAATGGCCAAGGAAATTGGAGTCATAAACCTGTTGATCAAAGGAGATTCTAACCTAATAATCAAGGGAGTAGCTGAACATAGTCATTAAACAATCTCTAGCTCCTTGTAAAGCTATAGAATACAACGTAGAGTCAAAAGATTGTCCCGACTGGCGAACCCCTATAAAAGGGCAACTTCAAAACTCCAACAACACCAACACTCGCACAACTAAGGAATTTAAACTAAGGAATCATAAATTGTATAAGAAAAGCTTTGAAGGCCTGTTAATGAAGTGTGTAACTGAGAAAGAAGGACTTACTAAGACACAGCTGCTGCATCAGAACATCTGTGACCAAGGTGAAGCCAATGTCTATACCAAGATGGAGCGTTATGGGTTTTACTAGCCCTCCTTGAAACTCAATTGTGATTAGTTGTAGTAAAGCTGCCCTAGCTATAAAGAAGAAAGAGAAAAGCTGCAGGTCAATAGAGTGGAGGATCAAACAGATTGAAGGCACCCTATCATTGAATACTCATGAGACGTTATTTTACACTATTTGTTTCCCTTATACTTTGTCTTTTAGTGTGTGTTTCTAGTGATTTTTATGGCCCTTAGACATGTTTTGTAGATTTGGACTTGTTGGTGCTTATAGATTTTAATTGCATTACTATTGAATTCTGGCACTGCTTATATTGTTCACCATATCTTGGGCTACAGATGTCCGAATGTGATTCTAGTTTTTTTGGAAAGCTGACAGAAAATTCTACATTTCATATGAAGAGCCCAGAAGCTGATTCTCGTGTCTAGACAACTGAATTTCGCATGCAAACAGTCCAGATTTTCTGCATTCGGTCAGCATTGACTGATTCCTTTCCTTAAGCCTGCTTATTGGACCATAACATGTTTATTTGGGCTAACATATGCTTATTGGGCCAGTACACATGACACTAGGGCTTGATCACATTTTTACCATTAAAGTTTTAGGAAACTAGGTTTATTTTGTAATTAGGAAACCATTAGGAAACTTAGAGGAGGCAGCCGGCTAGTATTTATTCTCAAGTTGTTGAGGAAAATAATACTACATTACCACATAGTCATCAGAAGCTGCTGCTGCTGCCTCCTGTTGCTGAATTCGAATTTCTACCTTTGCTTTGTGTGCTTTGTGTTCAAGTCTTCCATGGAAGGCTAAGTTCTTTTGTAATCAATTCAAGAGGAGCCAAACGTAATAATCCAGAGTTCCTGTGCTTCAATCGGGTTTGATTTAATATAGTTTGATTGTCTTCTTCTTCTCATCTTCATGTGATTGAATGATATTTTTATTGCATGCATGCTTTATATGAATTTAAATCAGTTGATTAGATTCATCACAGTAATCAAACTGCTGATCATATGTTAAAGGTTTTTGATATATGGTTAACTTGGATAATTCGGTTATTAAATTAATCTGGACTTAGTGATATAGAGCGGTTGCCTAGATTCTTAATTCCATGATTAATTGAATCCTGATTGGTAAATCAGTAGAAATTCTAAGTGTTACTGTTAGGGGTTCTAGGTAACATTTAACCAAGAATTAAATCAGATCTAGACTATCTTTAGTGAACAAGGACGGATTAGAGTTTGGTTGTCTGTTTGAGTTGATTACGTTTTCTGTTATTTGATTAAATCCTGTTTACTGTTTTCTGAATTCTGATTATTTTGCATTCAACAACAAACCCCCTATTCCGTTCTTGCTTAAGTTCTAATAGATTAATTGTTCTGTTGAATCCTTGGGAGATGACACTGGTTGCATCCTATACTATAATTTAGTTGCAATTAGTATTGTAATTTTGTACGGTTCGGCACCCGTCAAAATTTTGGCACCGTTGCCGGGGAATTCATTTAACAAATTAATCTTCTTAGAACTCTTTTGTTACTGTTTTGATTGCTTACTATTCTTGTTTCTGGTAGTTGTTCTTCATCGTTTTCCCCTTGCTCTATTTGCTTTCCTATTTTGTTTTCCTTATCTGTTTAGGTTTTCTTTCCTTGTTTAATGTTTCTGTTCTATGTTGTTTTCGATTCTCACCAACTCGGATTGAACTGCAAATTAGTGGACAAATGAATTGCACTTTGAGAAGCATTGTGAGGTGAACTTTGTGCTGTTATTGCCCTTGTTTAGCCTCCTTTGTCGCTATTCTATTTCCTTTGCCGTCTTTGTTCACTTTTTGGCAAATTGTTTTACACTTTCTGATCATTGTGGTGATAGTTTTTTCTTGTTATTTTGTTTCCTTTGATGTTTTAGGTTTCCATTGTGTGAATTCTGGTGCCTTGGTGCCAGTTTCCCATTGTTTTCCTTTTGTTTCGGTTTAATTTAGTGTTTTCATGTGTACTATTCCGATTGAATTTTAGTGCTCCGATTGACCTAAAACTTGGTCAGTTGAAGGAAAATGGCCTGACAATCAATAGTCATTGCATATGCCATGAGGTCTGCGTTTTTAAGCTGAATTCCTTCGTTTTGACCACTTTTCTAATTTTTAAAATTTTTTATTTGATTTTTGAGTTTCATTTTCATCAAGCTTTCATGCTGTGGTGGTAGAAATTTTTTTAAAAATGTTTAGATAGGTCAACTAGTGTTATTTTGGTATCTTTTTGCCTTTGTTTAGTACATTTGGTGTGTTTTGGTTTTTGCCCTTTTCTTTCACAGTTTCATTATTTTTCTATTTCTGTGTGTTCTAGTGTGTTTTAGAGTGTTTTTGTCGCTTCATTTGCATGGTGTATAACTCGGTCCTATCATTTTGAAATACTTGAAGGTGATTCTGAAATAGAGAGAACTTTGCACACACTTGCTAGGGCACGTAGAACTCCTAATCATATAGAGCATAATATGGTTGCAAATGACATTAATCCTGAGGTTGATCTTGCTGCTAATAATGGGGCTGGAAATAATGACATGCATGTTAGGGCTAGAACTCTTAAGAAATTGGCTGCCCTTGATGATAATTACCAGCCCTTGTGTATTTAGTATCCTGATGCTAATTTTGAATTAAAGTCTGGATTAATACACTTGCTCCTAAAGTTTCATGAACTTGCAGGTGAAGATCCTCAAAAGCATTTGAAGGAATTTCATATAGTGTGTTCTATCATGAAGCCTCAGTCAATTGAAGAGGAGCACATCAAGTTGAGGGCCTTTCCTTTTTCATTAGATGGAGCAGCAAATGATTGGCTATACTTGCAGTCATCCATCATCACATGCTGGAATGATTGAAGATGTGTTTTCTTGAAAGATTCTTCCCTGTCTCAAGAGCTACTGCCATCCGGAAAGAGATATGTGGCATAAGGCAACATAGTGGAGAGACATTACATGAATATTGGGAGAGATTTGAAAAACTGTGTGGGAGCTGTCCTCATCACCAAATCAGTGACCAGCTACTCATCCAGTACTTCTACGAAGGTTTTCTTCTTATGGATAGGACCTATGTGGATGCTGCTTCTAGAGGTGCCTTGGTGGATAAGACCCCTGCGGCTGCGAGAGACTTAATAAAAAACATGGCAACCAATGCGCAGTAATTTGGCATAAGGATGGTTACTCCTGCTAGGGGAGTGAATGAGGTGCAGATAGTGGATCAACAGAGGGTGGAGAACCGTTTGGAGGAACTGACCTATTTGGTTAGGCAGTTAGCAATGGGCCACACACCAGTTCAAGCTCTTGCCAAGCTATATGGAATTTGTGCCCTAGCCAGTCATCCGACGGATCAGTGCCCTACCTTCCAGGATAACACTGAAGTAGTGGCTGGTGTCTTTCCTGGCAGACCTTACCAGCAGCCCAGATATGACCCATACTCTTCAACATATAAACCTGGCTGGAGAGATCACTCGAACTTGAGGTATGGAGGCAATTCTGGTCAAACCTACCAGCAGTAATAAACGTACCAGCCACAACAGCCTAGATACAATGCAAGTTCAAGCAACTAGCAGTTCCAAGCACCAATGAAGCAGCCTATGCAGCAAGCTAACAAGCCAGAACCGAGCCTAGAAGATTTAGTGAAGCAGTTGGCTAGCAGCAACATCCAATTCCAACAGAGGACTGAGCCTAGTATTCAGAGCCTGGAGACTCAGATAGGTCAACTTGCAACCACCGTTAGTGAGTTGAAGTCTCAAGGTTCCGGCAGTTTACCTTCTCAAATAGTCACCAATCTGAGAGGCAATGTGAATGCCATAACCCTGCATAGTGTCAAGGAAGTGAGTGTTCCAGAACCTTGCTTGCCTTCCACAATCCCCAATTCTGTCCAAGAAAAGGATCTAGACCCTACAGCCCCTAAAGCTATCCCAAAACAGTAGCCATTCCTCATTCAGGACCAGGCAAAGAGCTCTACCCCCAGCATTCTTCTTTCTTTTCCAAACAGAGTTGCACAGTCCAAGAAAATTGCTGAGCATGAGCTAGATAGAGAGATCATGGATACTTTCAGGAAGGTAGAAGTCAATATACCTCTCTTGGAAGCCATCAAACATATTCCCAAGTATGCTAGGTTTCTTAAGGATTTGTGTACCCACAAGAAGAAGCTGAAGGGTAATGAGAAAGTGAGCATGAGATGAAACGTGTCAGCCATGATTCAACCTAACTTGCCATCCAAGTGCATTGATCATGGGACTTTCACCATTCCCTGCACTATTGGAGACAAGCAGTTTACAAATGCCATGCTAGATCTGGGAGCTTCAATCAATGTGATGCCCAAATCCATCTATTCATCACAGCAGATTGGAGAACTGAAGCCTACTGGAGTAGTCATTCAGGTTGCTAATAGAAGCATAACATATCCTACAGGCCTTCTCGAGGATGTTTTGGTTAGGGTAAATGATTTAATATTTCCAGCTGACTTTTATGTGTTAAATATGGAGGATGAGTCTACATCTAGACATGCCCTTTTGATCTTAGGTAGACCCTTCCTTAAAACTGCTAAGACCATAATTGATGTGCATGCTGATACCATTTCCATGGAATTTGGTGACACTGTAAGTCGTTTTAATTTATGTGATGCCATGAAACACCCTCTAGAAGAGCATCCAGTGTTCCAAATAGATGTCATAGACCTGCTGGTTGATGATGTGCATGCTGAATTGGTAGCTGAATTTTCTGATATAGTAGACTTGCTAGATACTTTAGAGTGCCCTGCATGTACTAATTGTGATGGGAGTTGTGTTGTCTGTTCTGAAATTTCTAACTATTTGGGATATGATGAGACTGTTTTGGAGCATAGTGCAGAGCTTTCATATGTTGCTGAGCTTCAGGCAGCAGATTTGGCGGCTCCAACCAAATTAGTCCCCTTTGTACAGCAGCCATCTATACTGGAGCTGAAACCGTTACTCGATCATCTCAAGTATGCCTTCCTAGCAGAAGAAGAGAAGCTGTCTGTCATCATAGCCAATAATCTGCAACCTGAACAAGAAGAGAGGTTGTTGTAGATCTTGAAGCAGCGGAAGACAGCCATCAGATGGACACTTGGAGACATTCCTGACATTAGCCCTTCCACCTACATGCATCAGATTTTACTAGAGGAAGAAGCTAAACCAGTGAGGCAGCCGCAAAGACGACTTAACCCGTTGATTCTGGATGTGGTCAAGAAAGAAGTGAGCAAGCTATTATCAGCCGGCATAATTTACCCCATCTCAGATAGTAAATGGGTGAGTCCAGTGCAAGTGGTTCCCAAGAAAAGTGGCATCACTGTAGTGGCCAATGAGAAGAATGAGTTGATTCTCACTAGAGTGCAGAATAGCTGACACGTTTGCATCGACTATAGAAGACTCAACCAGGCAACAAGGAAGGATCACTTCCCTCTGCCTTTCATTGATCAGATGCTGGAGAGGTTGGCAGGGAAGTCCCATTACTGCTTCCTAGATGGTTTCTCAGGCTATTTTCAGATTCACATAGCCCCGAAGGATCAGGAGAAGATGACTTTCACCTATCAATTCGACACATTTGCATATAAGAGAATGCCCTTCGGCCTATGTAATGCCCCTGGTAGATTCTAGCAGTGTATGGTGAGCATATTTTCTGAATTTTTAGAACACTGCATGGAAGTATTTATGGATGACTTTACTGTATATGGATCCTCTTTGATGCATGTTTAGATAGCCTTGCTAGAGTACTGGATAGATGCATTGAGACTAACCTTGTCCTTAATTTTGAGAAATGTCATTTCATGGTAAAACAAGACATAATTTTAAGGCATGTAATTTTCAGCAAAGAAATTGAAGTAGATAAGGCTAAGATAGATGTTATTGCTTCTTTACCCTACCCCACCTGTGTGCGGGAAGTGCGTTCCTTTCTTGGTCATGCAGGGTTTTACAGGCGATTCATCAAGGACTTCAACAAGATTGCCCTTCCATTGTCTAGGCTTCTCCAAAAAGAAGTAGATTTCAAATTTGATAGGCAGTGCAGAGCCACCTTCGATCAGCTGAAGCAGAGCCTTATTTCTCCTCCCATCATGCAGCCACCTAACTGGGAGTTTCCCTTCGAGTTGATGTGTGATGCATCGAACTTTGCAGTAGGCGCTGTCCTTGCACAGCGAGTGGACAAGCTGTCCCACGTCATTTATTATGCATCTCGCACTCTGGATGCTGCCTAAGCAAATTATACCACCACTGAGAAAGAACTTCTTGCTGTTGTGTTTGCTTTAGATAAATTCCGTTCATACTTACTGAATTCTAAAGTAATTGCTTTCTCTGACCATGCAGCTTTGAAGTACTTGTTCAAGAAGCCGGATGCAAGGCCTAGGCTCATTAGATGGATGCTGCTTTTGCAAGAATTCGACCTTGAGATCAGAGACAAGAGTGGAGCTGAGAACTTAGTAGCAGATCACTTGAGCCGGATCCCATTGACTTTGGACAACCTTCCCATCAGAGAGACCTTACCGAATGAGCAGCTTTATCAGCTGCAAGGTAAAGATGGTAAAGATCCTTGGTATGCTGATTTGGTCAATTACTTAGTTGCTTCTGAGTTACCTGTTTATTTTAAGAAGCATCAAATAGATAAGCTTAAAAGTGAAGTCAAATTTTATGTATGGGATGACCCCTATTTGTGGAGACTGTGTAGTGATCAAGTCATTAGGAGGTGTGTGCCTAGACATGAGATTGAATCTGTTTTACAATTTTTCCATACTTCTGCATGTGGTGGTCATTTTGGACCATAACGCACTGCTAGAAAAATTTTAGATTCTAGACTCTACTGGCCTACCTTGTTTCATGATGCACATAACTTTTGTAAAAATTGTGCCCAATGCCAATGAACAGGAAATATTTCCAGTAGGAATGAGATGCGTCAAGAGCCTTTACTGTTTTGTGAGATATTTGATGTGTAGGGTATTGATTTCATGGGTCCCTTTCCTACTTCTTTTGGTTTTGTATATATCCTATTAGTTGTGGATTATGTTTCTAAATGGGTAGAGGCTAAGGCCACGCGGACTGATGATTCTCATGTTGTCTTAGATTTTGTCAGGACTCACATTTTCTATAGGTTCGACATCTTAAGAGCAATAACCAGTGACCAAGGTTCGCACTTCTGCAATAAGCACATGGCTGCTTTGTTGAAAAAGTATGGTGTGGTGCACAAGATGTCAACTCCTTACCATCCACAAATCAATGGGCAAGCAGAAGTGTTAAATAGGTAGATCAAGTAGATTTTAGAGAAGACTGTCCAACCCAACAGAAAAGATTGGAGCATGCGTCTGGATGATGCTTTGTGGGCTTATCGGACTGCCTACAAGACCCCTATAGGCATGTCACCTTATAGGCTAGTCTTTGGCAAGGCATGCCACCTTCCAGTGGAGATAGAGCATAAGGCGTATTGGGCAGTGAAGTAGTGTAATCTTGACTTGGCTCAAGCTGGTTCTCAAAGGAAGCTGCAACTACAAGAATTGGAAGAAATCAGGTTGGAAGCTTATGAGAATTCCAGAATTTATAAAAAAAAAAGACCAAGGCTATCCATGACAAGTTGTTGGTGAGAAAAGAGTTCCACATTGGTCAGAAAGTGCTGCTATACAATTCCCATCTCAAGCTAATGCCCGACAAGCTTCGTTCTAGGTGGATGGCTCCTTTTGTGGTGACTCATGTCTTCCCTTATGGTGTAGTTGAGATCAAGAATGAGGCAACCAATAAGACTTTTCCAGTGAACGGACATCGGTTGAAACCTTTTTATGAGGGTTTTCAAGAGCAAGTGGTGGAGAAGGTGCACTTGTCTGCTGCCCTCTATGAGACTTAAACCCACAGGTTGTTGTCTTTCCCTTTCTCTTTTATTTTTTGTGCCTTACTTTTACTGTTTGCTTTGTGCTTTGCATTGAGGACACTGCAAAAATTTAAGTGTGGGGGAAGGATTAGCCTGTTGTGCTGCTTTTTATGCTTTTTTTTTTTACTATTTTTAAGTTTATGTTTTTGTTTTATTTTCTGTTTTGTTCGCTATTTTTTGTTTACTTTTCTGTTTTCTATTATTAGAGTGTGTTTATGTTTTACTGTTTTATGTTCTTTAATTTTCTATTTATTGTTTTCTGTCATTTAAAATTCTGTTTTCTGCTTTCCTTTAGGTTTGCTGTTTTTCTGTTTTGTTTTTTAGAATTTTTTGCTTCTTTCCAATTAATTTAGGAGTTGTGAAGATAGTAGTTTGAAGCAATTTTGATTCTAAAGTGCTACAACATAAGTGGACAATTATCTTGCTTCTTGAATTTAAGTGGTATAGCAACAAAATTTGATTTAGATGAGTTAATTCTTGGTAGTCTTATAAGCTGTGAGGATTTAAGCCATATGTCATAATTCTTTCTTGTGTGTTTTCATTTATCAATTTGACACTCTAGAGCTTCTTCTGTTTTTTAGTTGAGGTTACATTTGCACATGCATGCATAAAAGTGATTAAGACATTTCTTTCTTTGAGAAGCTACTTGACCAAATAGCTAACCTTGATGTTATCCTTTGATTACCCCTTTTTGAGCCTAATGATCATTTCTTTCATGTGTAGCTCATTGCAAGCCTAAGTGTAAAACCATGTCCTACCTAACCCTTAGGAATTGAAGAGCATTGCATTGAATAAAAAGGGAGTAAATTCTTACAAAAACAAAGCATCAAGTTGTGGTTAGTGGGTTGTGGCTGAAATTATTAAGTGTTATGCTTCAAAAAAAAAAATATAGCAACAGCAAAAGAATAAAGTTGTTTTGGGAAAAGTAAAAATGAGTTGAAGGCCAAAGTCAAGATGCATAAAGTACTTGAATTTCTCCATAATTAGATGCTCTTTGTGATTCCTTGGGTGCTTTAGCCATTTTTTTTTTTCTATATTCTTGTCATTCTTTTACCCTTTCCCCATTACAATCCTTTAAAAGTCCTTTTGATTTGTGTTATGAATGTGACATAAGTAGTGGAGATTGAGAATATGAACAAGCTTATGGCAGTGTGATTTTGATAGGATGATTGGAGAGAAATACTTACCTTAGACACTTGAGGGAATTGAGAGCATTTATCTTGTGAGAGGCTATTTACTTTGACTCATTCCTATTAAATGAAATTGTCATGTTTTTTGTTCTCTAGTTGTCAAGAGATGTTGTTCCATGAGTGTTGTTGTTTCTTTGAGTTTGAATTGTTTTCTTACCTTAATCTTTGCATTCTTGTTTTGATTGGAGAACTGTTTTCTTGTTCTAGTTTGATTTTTGTGATTTTGCCTAGGAGTGCAAAAAGCTAAGTGTGGGGGAATTTGATGAGACGTTATTTTACACTATTTGTTTCCCTTATACTTAGTCTTTTAGTGTGTGTTTCTAGTGATTTTTATGGCCCTTAGACATGTTTTGTAGATTTGGACTTGTTGGTGCTTATAGATTTTAATTGCATTACTGTTGAATTCTGGCACTGCTTATGTTTTTCACCATATCTTGGGCTACAGTTGTCTGATTGATGTGATTCTAGTTTCTTTGGAAAGCTGACAGAAAATTATACATTTCCTTTGAAGAGCTCAGAAGCTGATTCTCGTGTCTGGACAACTGAATTTCTGCATCCGCCAAGCATTGACTGATTCCTTTCCTTAAGCCTGCTTATTGGACTAGAGCATGTTTATTTGGGCCAACATCTGCTTATTGGGCCAGCACACATGACACTAGGGCTTGATCATGTTTTTACCATTAAAGTTTTAGGAAACTAGGTTTATTTTGTAATTAGGAAACCATTAGGAAATCTAGAGGAAGCAGCCGGCTAGTATTTATTCTCAAGTTGTTGAGGAAAATAATACCACATAGTCATCAAAAGCTGCTGCTGCTGCCTCCTATTGCTGAATTCGAATTTCTACCTTTGCTTTGTGTTCAAGTCTTCCATGGAAGGCTAAGTTCTTTTGTAATCAATTCAAGAGGAGTCAAACTTAATAATCCAAAGTTCCTGTGCTTCAACCAGGTTTGATTTAATATAGTTTTATTGTCTTCTTCTTCTTCTCATCTTCATGTGATTGAATGGTATTTTAATTGCATGCATGATTTATATGAATTTAAATCGGTTGATTAGATTCATCACAGTAATCAAACTGCTGATCATATGTTAAAGGTTTTTGATATATGGTTAACTTGGATAATTCAGTTATTAAATTAATCTGGACTTAGTGATATAGAGCGGTTGCCCAGATTCTTAATTCCATGATTAATTGAATCCTGATTGGTAAATCAATAGAAATTCTAAGTGTTACTATTAGGGGTTCCAGGTAACATTTAACCAAGAATTAAATCAGATCTAGACTATCTTTAGTGAACAAGGACGAATTAGAGTTTGGTTGCCTTCTTGAGTTGATTACGTTTTCTCTTATTTGATTAAATCCTGTTTACTGCTTTCTGAATTCTGATTATTCTGTATTCAACAACAAACCCCCCTATTCTATTCCTGCTTAAGTTCTAATAGATTAATTATTCTGGTGAATCCTTGGGAGACGACACTGGTTGCATCCTATACTACAATTTAGTTGCAATTAGTATTGTAAGTTTGTACGGTTCGGCACCCGTCAAATACCTAGCTAACGACATTCTCCATATAGACAAGAAAGAAATGATCAGTCTCAAGAAGAAGGTTAAGAGGTACTTCTTAAAGGAGGGAGAGCTTTACAAGAGAGCCATGAAATTTGTATCACCAGAAGACCAGAGTAAGATCATGAAAGTTGTACACCAGGGAGAGTGTGGAGAACACCAAGGTTCTCGAAAACTCTAGAATGAGTTGATCAGATTGAATTACTACTAGCCCTCCATGGAGGCAAACTCCATTGAATTTGTTAGAAGCTGCCAGCCATGCTAACCATGGGAATGCTATCCATGCCTCAGTTATAGAGTTGAATGTGATATCATCTCCTTTCCCTTTCCATACCTGTGCTTTTGATTTAATTGGCCCCATTAATTCTCACTCTCGCGGGAAGATATGGATCTTGGCAGCCACGAAAATGTTCACCAAATAGGTTGAGACAGTTGCATTGAAAAATGCCACTGCAGAAGTTGTAGCTACTTTCATCAAAGAGCACATTATTTGCCACTTTGGCATATCTAAGCACATCATCTCAGACAATGGAACTCCTTTTGTGAACAAGGTAATAGGACAAATCTTGGAGTAGTACCATATAAAACATGACAAATCTACTCCTTACCACCCTAGGGGAATAGGCAAGTTGAAGCCATAAACAAGAACTTGCTGAGGATCATTGCCAGATTCACCACAGATGCTCCTTATGACTGGAATAAGTACCTGCCATTGGCATTGTGGGCATACAGAGTCTCTAGAAGAGGTCTAACCAAAGCCACCCCTTTCTTACTTATCTATGGGGCTGAAGCAGTCCTACCAGTTGAGATAGATGTGCCATCTCTGAGAATAGCCTTCCATGTACAGCTAGAACCAGATAGAGAAGCAAAGGTAGAACTAGTGGATGAGAAAAGCAAGCAAGTAAAGTAGACCCTGCTAGCACACCACAGGTGCCTCACCCTAGCCTATGACAAGATGGTCAGGCCAAGAATGTTCAAAGAAAGAGATCTGGTGCTAAAAGCTATAGATGCAGCCATGATGGGAGTCCATACTTTCAAGTTCAATGCAAAATGGGAAGGACCACACGAAGTCAAAGCAGCTTATGAAAGTGGCTACTGCACACTCATCAACCCTTAAAATGACAAGTTAGTAGGACCTCTCAATTTCAAGTATGTAAGAAAATACTACCCTTAGGTATAGATAGTTAGCCTAACATCTGTACCTAATGTGTAATGATGATCAATGAAAAGAAAAGGACCCCACCAGAGGTACTTTTGTTTTGAATTCTCTGTTGCAAAAACTGCATATCCTAAATTACATTTACCTCTTTTAATCGCTTAAAAAATGGTGGAGCATGGCTACCCAAGATAGCCCGTCACTAGAGAAGTTGCAAGTAAGCCCAAGCAGCCCCAGCAGACGCTAAGAGCTAACTTTGCTAAAAAAAAATTGCAAAAGATAAAATGGTGGAGAAAGGCTACCCAAGATAGCCCATCACCAGAGAAGTTGTAAGTTAGCCCAAGCAGACACAGTAGAGGCCAAGAGCTAATTTTTCCAATAAAGTTGCTATAATAAAATAGTAGAGAAGGGCTATCTAAGATAGCCCATCACTAGAGAAGTTGCAAGTTAGCCCAAGCAGCCCCAGTAGAGGCCAAGAGCTAATTACGCTAAAAAAATTACTATAATAAAATGGTGGAGAAGGGCTATCTTAGATAGCCCATCGCCAGAGAAGTTGCAAGTTAGCCCAAGCAGCCCCAACAGAGGCCAAGAGCTAACTTTGTCAAAAACATTGCAAAACAGAGAAAACTAAAAGCTAAATCTTGCAACTCCATAAGGTGAAACTATTTAAGGTAAAGCAAGGTAAAAAAAAAAAAAAAAAAAAAAAACTACAGAGATGGCAGAAATTCAATATCATATATAGATATGATGTTCAAGTACAAACTGTGGCATAAAAGGTCAAATCAAAATAAGTTATACAAAGCTTCCTAAAGGAAAAAACTACATCTAGTACCCAAATGGTATCCTAAGAGCATCCCTTGTTTGAAGCGCCTTAGCTTCCTTCTCCTTAGCCGCCACTATGGCAGCCGCTACCTATCCAAGTTGAGCCTCGAGAGCCCTTTGCTTTTCACCAGAGCATCCATCTCCATTCCCAACCTCTTAAGATCTCGCAGGGCAGTAGCCTCAGCAGCCTTAGCTTCCTTTAGTGCCTTGTTAGAATCAGTTGTGGAAGTAAACTGGGCAGTGACATGCCTCTCAATGGCATCCACCCAACCAGGATTAAAGCCTAGGAGATGAGAATCCAAGCATTCACAAGGATCCGTTGCAAGGTCTGATCACTTGAGCAAGAGCCAATAGAATGTAAGAGAGTTTAAGTGGACTTCTAGAGAGGATTTAGGCCCAAACTTCAAGCCAAGAAGTGAGGATTGAAGAAAAGAGGGTTGTATGTGTGATTCGGGAGTCAAAAGGGTCAAACAGGGAATCTGGGCAGAGCCAGAGTGCCCCAATGCCTAACTTAGGGTGCCCCAACCCTCTCCCATGCAGAACTTAGGCACCCCAATGCTCCAGTTTGGGCGCTCCAAGGCTTGGACCAAAATTTCCTCCTTGCGTTTTTACGATTTTCACCTAAATGGGCTCTGAATTTAGCATTTCTAGGCCCATTTTTATCCTAATTAAAACCTATGTTATTTTCCTTATTTGGTAATGGACTTGTATTAGAATTCTAGATTTTGGACTTGGGCTAGGCCCTTTTACCAATTAGAGTAAATTAGGTTAGTCTTTGGTTTGAAGGAAGGCTTTCCCCTTTGAGAATTCATAATTGATGAAAAATTGAGAGGTTTTCTCCTTTCTTGCTTCTTTAATGAATTGCTAGAACTTATCAAGAACCCTTGTTCTTGTGGCATTCTCTCGGCTTATCACTCTCCCCCTTTCCCGTCTAGAGTGTTGTGCCTTATCCTTCCTTTTTAATTTTGTTTCTCTAATTTGCATTTACTGAAATCTCGAACATGATTGGATGATTCTCGGGCGATTGAATCTATATCATTTGGGGCTAACTCTAGAGGTTCACATCATTTGGTATCAGAGCTCATGGTTCTAATTGAGGTTCGATTATCCGTTTTGATTTCTGAATTTGTTTTCATTTTTCATAGTTCTTATTTGTTCTAGCTTTATTCTTCATTGATCTTGCTAGTTTCTTCTTGTCTTTATCTTTTAATTGGTTGAAACAAAAATATTTTTGGGCAACTTTTCTTTTAATTCTCTTTATGTCCTGTAACTGCGATTAAGGTAGTGTTTGGGTGTTTTTCATTACTAATTTTTGTGAATTTTTCCATGCTTAATGCAATTTCTAGGTTGTTGAACTCTCTTAATCATCAATTGAACTTGTATGGAGCATGATTAAAATAATAGTATAAAAAAAATTATAGGCAAATGTATGAATATTCAAAGTGTTCTTGAGAAAATTTCCAGGAAATTCGTATGAAAAAAAATTTGATTAGTGCAAAAAGAGTAAAATTAAGTGCCCTTTAAGTTGTTTCATGCTTCAAAACATAGTCTTGAGTTAAGATACTTCAATTTGCTCAAATTATGTTAGACTGTGTTGGATTAATTTGAATGTGTAAAAATTATGTTGCCTATTGCTTAAATCCCTAAGTGCTTTGTAAGCCAAATTTCTTCTTGTTTGTGAATCCTATTTCGGTATTGAATTCCTTTGTTCTTGTCATTGATTTTGATTTCCTTGCTATTGATTGTTTTGTGCTTGAATTCATATTGTCTATCCTTGAATTCCTTTGTATTTGTGCCACGCTATTCTTTCTTGAGGTAAGTGATTTGCTGGAAGTTTGTCATAAAGGCTAGGCTCTTGGTTTGTTTTCGTAGTTCCATAAGAACTAAAGGAAAGAGATTAAGAGTGAAAAAAAAGACAAGAGTGTGAGATCATTAGAGGGTAAGAGCCATTACTGAGTCAAACACGTATAACATTTTTTAGTGCAAACACATGAGAAAATGGTGAGGTTATTTTACTAACACTTTTCAAGATTTGATTATCATGGATAGAGAAAGTGAAGCGGGGAACCAAACTTTCACACTTCGTGCTATGCAGTAACTATTTGTGAGAATGGACATGAGATTTGAAGAGTTGCATGATAGGATGGGTAGATATGAGAATGAACTACAAAGGATGCAGCCCCCTATAGTTCCTAAAGCAAGGAGGAGGAATAGGTGGGATGTTGAGAAGAATGACGAAAGAAGTGGACATAGTTACTCCGAAGTCCAAGGAAATTTTGTTAGGCACCATAGAAGAGAAAGAAGAGCATGACATACCTATGTTGACCATGATGTGAGTGACTGAAGCACATTCGAGAACTATAACCGATATGCTAGACATAAACGAGGAGATATGAGGGAAAGATATATAGATCATAACTTGTGAATGATTAAAATGAAAATTCCTTCATTCCAAGGTAAAAATGATCTGTATGCTTACTTGGAGTGGGAGAAGAAGGTGGAATTAATGTTTGAGTGCCATAACTACTATGAGGAGAAAAAGATTAAAATAACGGCTGTTGAGTACACTAACTATGCTATCATATGGTTGGATCAACTAGTCATAAATCGAAGGCATAATCATGAGAGACCTATTGGTTCATGGAAGGAATGAAAGTATTATGAGGAAGAGGTTCATCCCTAGTCATTACTATAGGGAATTCTACTAAAAGTTGCAAGGCCTTACACAATGTTCCAAGAGTGTGGAAGACTACCATAAGGAGATGGAGGTAGTCATGATTAGAATAAATATAGAGGAGGATAGAGAAGCTACTATGGCTAGGTTTCTATATGGTTTTAAATAGGAACATTGCCAATATGGTTGAGCTTCAATATTGTGTGGAGTTAAAAGACATGGTCCACATGGCCATGAAGGTAGAGAAACAACTAAAAAGGAAGGGTTCCTCAAGGTACAATTCCTGCTCCACAAGGTATAATTCAGGTTCATCCTCTCCATGAAAACCGAATTGGAACAAAGGAGATAAAGATGCTTCTAAGCCTAAAATCGAGCCATCCAAAGCTCCAAGAGAAGGAGGCAACCCAATTAGAGGTAAACCAAAAACCCAACCCTCTAGAAATGGAGATATTAAATTCTTAAAATGCTTAGGGAATGGACATATTGCTTCTCAATATCCAAATAAGAGAGTGATGATTTTAAAAGATGATGGAAATATTGAGACTGAGGTTGAGTCTAATGATGAGTCTATTCCATCTTTAGAGGATGCTATTGATGGTAATGAGTATGTCATAGACGGTGAGTTACTTGTTGTTAGGAGAGCTCTTAATGCACATGTTAAAGAGCATGGTAAGGAACAAAGAGAAAATATTTTTCACACTAGATGCCTTGTTAATGGGAAAGTATGCAGCATGATAATAGATGGAGGGAGTTGTGTGAATGTAGCTAGTACTACTCTAGTGGGTAAGCTAGGTTTGCCAACCTTGAATCATCCTATAGGCTACAATGGCTTAATGATAGTGGGGAGATCAAGGTAGACAAACAAGTTTTGATGTCTTTTGCCATAGGAAGGTATAAGGATGATGTTATATGTGATATTGTGCCAATGCAAGCGGGTCATATGTTGCTTGGTCGACCTTGACAATATGACAGAAATTTGACCCATAATGGCTATACAAATCGTTATTCTTTTGTGCTAAACAAGCAGCCCATTACCCTTGTCCCTATGACATTAACCCAAGTCTTTAAGGACCAATTGAAGATGAAGAGAGATAGTAGCCAACAAAAAGAAAGAGAGCTTAACAACAAAAGAGAGCATGAGAGCACAAAAGAAAGAGATAATAAGAAAACGAAAGGAAAGAATGTCAAAGAGGCTAAGAGCCCAAATCTTGAGAGAAAACTTGACAAAGACAAAAAGAAAGAGAGTGAATGAGTGGAAACAAGAAAGATGAGTGTCTTTGCAAGTGTTAGTGATGTGAAGAGAGCCATTTTCTCTAACCGGCCTATGTTTGTACTTATGTACAAATAGACCTATTTTAAAGTTAAAGACATCAACTCTTTTTTGTCTAGTTCTATTGTTTCTCTTCTATAAGAATTTGAAGATGTATTTTTAGATGATGACCCAAGTGGTTTACCTCTACTTGGAGGAATTAAACACCAAATTGATTTCATTCTCGGAGCCCCCATTCTCAATAGACCAACATATATGAGTAATTCGGAGGAGACCAAGGAGCTTCAAAGGCAAATGAGTGAGCTTATGTCCAAATGATTTGTGAGGGAGAGCATGAGCCCATGCGCCATACCTGTGTTTCTAGTCTCAAAAAAGGATGAAACTTGGAGGATGTGTGTTCATTGCCGAGCCATTAACAAAATTATTGTAAAGTATTGTCTTCTTATTCTTAGACTAGATGATATGTTAGATGAATTGCATGGCTCTTGTGTCTTTTCAAAAAATTGATCTCAAGAGTGGATACCATCAAATTAGAATGAAAGAGGGAGACAAATGGAAAACCCCTTTCAAAACAAAATATGATTTGTATGAATGACTAGTTATGCCTTTTGGTTTGATTAATGCCCCT
Source organism: Cercis canadensis (assembly GCA_003255065.1). Taxonomy (NCBI): domain Eukaryota; kingdom Viridiplantae; phylum Streptophyta; class Magnoliopsida; order Fabales; family Fabaceae; genus Cercis; species Cercis canadensis. The sequence goes on along the minus strand of QAOA01006558.1, from coordinate 72,714 downwards.
AGCACTTTTATGAGATTGATGAACCATATTTTACGGGCTTTCATTGGTAGGTTTGTTGTTGTCTATTTTAATGATATCTTGATTTATAGCAAGACCTTGAATGAGCTCCTTGATGATTTGCAAAGTGTGCTAAAAGTGTTGAGGGAAGAAAAATTGTATGCTAATTTGAAAAAAGTGTTCATTTTGCACTAGTTAAGTCATGTTTCTTGGTTATGTTGTTATTGCTAGAGAGATAAAAGTTGATGAGGAAAATGTGAAAGCTATTAAGGAATGGCCAACGCCTAAGAGTATTAGTGATGTTAAGAGCTTCCATGGATTGGCTAGCTTTTATAGTACGTTTATGAAAGACTTTAGTATTCTAGCTGCCCTTTTAACTGAATTGAAGTGGTAAAGAAAAATGTAAGGTTTAAATGGGAAGAGGAACAAGAAAAGACCCTCAATCTCATTAAAGAAAGGTTAATTAGTGCTCATTTATTTATTTTACCTAATTTTTCTAAAGGTTTCGAAATTGAGTGTGATGCTTCAGGTATTGGCATTGGAGCCGTGTTGATGCAAGAAGGGCAACCTATTGCATACTTTAGTGAGAAGGTTGGTGGAACTGCCCTCAATTATCCTACCTATGACAAAGATATGTATGCTTAGGTGAGGACATTTGTGACTTGGCAACACTACCTCCTACCAAAGGAATTTGTGATCCATACTGATCATCAATCCTTGAAGCACCTAAGGGGATAAGGCAAATTGCACAAGAAGCACGCCAAATGGGTTGAGTTTATAGAAAAATTTTCTTACATTATCAAATATAAGAAAGGTAAGAAAAATGTGGTGGCTGATGCTTTTTCTTGGAGGTATACCCTTCTCACTACCCTTGATGCAAAATTGTTAGGATTTGAATATATAAAAGACTTGTATGATAACAACCCTGATTTTGCCAATGTATTTAATGCATGTGAGAATGTAGCTTTTGAAAAATTCTATAAGTAAGAGGGATTTTAGTTTAGAGAAAACAAGTTATGTGTGCCTAATAGCTCTTTAAGAGAGTTACTTGTGAGAGAGTCACATAGGGGAGGCCATTTTGGCATTAGGAAGACTTTAGAAATTTTGAATGAGCATTTATTTTGGCCTCATATAAAGAGAGATGTTGAAAGGCCGTGTGAGAGGTGCATTACTTGTAAGCAAGCTAAGTCTAAAGCTTTACCTCATGACTTATACACCTCCACAAGCAATTGCATGAAAAGATGAGGCACCAAATAGAGAAGAAGACCCAACAATATGTAGCTCAAGCCAACAAAGGGCGCAAGAGAGCGGTATTCGAACCTGGTGATTGGGTATGGGTGCACATGTGCAAGGAGCGATTCCTGGTTTAAAGAAAATCTAAGTTGCTCCCAAGGGGAGATGGTCATTTCCAAGTGGTGGCAAAGATCAATGACAATGTGTATAAACTAGAGCTTCCTGGTGAGTATAGTGTGAGTGCCACTTTTAATGTTTATGATCTTTCTCCTTTTGATGTAGGTGAAGATTTGAGGACGAATCCTTTTGAAGAGAGGGGGAATGATGAGAATCCAAGCACTCACAAGGATCTATTGTAAGGTCTTATTACTTCGAGCGTGAGCCCAAAGAATGCAAAAGGGTTTGAGTAGACTTCTAGAAAGGATTTAGTCCCAAATTTCAAGCCAAGAAGTGAGGATTGAAGAAATAAGGGTTGTATGCGTGATTCGGGAGTCAGAATGGTCAAACAGGAAATCTAGGCAGAGGCGGAGTGCCCCAGCGCCCAACTTATGGCACCCTAGTCCTCTCTTAGGCAGAACCTGGCACCTAGACCAAAATTCCCTCCACGTGTTTTTGCGGTTTTCACCTAAATGGGCTCCGAATTTAGCGTTTCTAGACCCATTTTTATCCTAATTAAAACCTATGTTATTTTTCTTATAAGGTTATGGACTTGTATTTGGATTCTAGGTTTTGGACTTGGGCTAGGCCTTTTTACCAATTAGGGTAAATTAGGTTAATCTTTGGGTTAAAGGGAGGCTTTCCCCTTTGAGAATTCAAAATTGATTAAAAGTTGAGAAGTTTTCTCCTTCCTTGGTTCTTTGATGAACTGCTAAAGCTTGTCAAGAACCCTAGTTCTTGTGGCGTTCTCTCGGCTTATCACTCTCCCCTTTTCCCGTCTAGAGTGTGGCACCTTATCCTTCCTTTTTAATTTTGTTTCTCTAATTTGTGTTTACTGAAATCTCGAACATGATTGGACGATTCTCGGGCAATTGAATCTTTATTATTCAGGGCTAACTCTAGAGGTTCGCATCACTAGGTGGCACACTTCCCTGATAAAGGCATTGAAATTCTGTAGCGCCTTAAAATTCATGTTTAGTGGAGAATGGGCCTTCAAGAAGTTGAGTAAATCTCGCAAGGAAGTAAAGGCCTTGCCTAAGAACTTGGGCGTTAGCACAGTTCAGGATAAGTGCATATCTGGATGGGCAACCAAGAAACCTCTAACCATGATAGCATCATCTTTAGTCAATTGCCCATCCTAAACCAAGTCATCAATGGCACTAGAACGCCCTAAGCAAAAAAGAGGTAGATAAAAAAGGGAGGAAGTGTTGAAAAAATTAGCAAAAGAATTGCTAAATAGTACCAAAGAATGTAGAGAAGGAAATGAGTGCCAAGGCACTTACCATCAAGAATAGCTGCAGTAGGAGCATCAGAATCATAAACAGCACCAAGGATTAAAGAAGTAGAAGCAGAGGAAGAAACCACGACATTACTTCCTTCTACCCTAGCTGCTAGGAAGTAAAGAAGATAAGAGGACAATAGAAACAAAATGACAGAACTCGAGTAGCAACACATGAAGAGAAAGAGGTGCCTTTAGAAGAAATTGGGCCTCTAAGGACATCTTCTGTGACATCCTCCAGACCTGGGCCAATCGAGGGTGGGGAAGAGATAGATTCCTCAACAACATCATCTTCAGAGCTCGAAGACTCAACCTTAGGAAGACTTTGGGGAGGCATCTGAAGGGGTCAACATCACCAACCACAACCATAGCAAAAGAAAGCTCCTCAAGAGCATGATTAGTCAGATCAACAATCTTAGGTGAAGTGGTGTCATCAAGAGACTGCAGCCACGACCAAAAACAAGATTATCCTAGACAAAACAAAAAAGAGACGAAGGAAAGTTTTTAGTTAAGTCACCAGAAGAAAAAGCTTACCATAGAAGCCACACCCAGGCACCTTCTTGCTATAAACTTCATCTTTCCAGACTGCCTCAGTTCGTTGGATGGAGAAATGAGAGAAATAAGGGAAGCAGTAGCAGAAGTTCCCACAGAAATCGCTCTATCTCCCACTGAAGTTATTGTCGCAGCAAGAGTCTCCACAACAACTATCTTAGGGGCAACAGTAACTTCTACAGATTCAGTATGAACTTCCTTAGGGGCCACCTTCTCCCTTGGCACTGCAACTGAATCACCTCCAAGAGGAATTTTCACTAGCACACTCTCGCCATTCGTGCCCTCACCAACTGTGGAGATATGATCAATTGAAAGTTTTGTAGCAGGTGCACTCTTAGAGGTCTAAGGAGCAATAGATTTTGAACCCTAGGAGCTTTGGCTGGAGTAGCCTTGGTAGAAACAACCTTTCTTTTCTGGGCCCCAAAGGGAGGAAGGGAGGTCTCATTTCCTTTATCAATAATGGTTTTTGACTTAGCAGACTTGGCTTTCGAAATAGTCTTGGCTACGACATCAGATTCATAAGCCTTTGGCAAAATATGGATCATGTTGGACCATAGTGGGCAACTCCTTCACATGGGCTCTAGGGGACTCAGTGTCCCTCAACTTTTAAAAACTTTGATATTTTCCTTCAAAGCTCAGAAGTGCCTCAGCCAACCTTCAAATACACCTCCTATGCTCCCAGTAGCTGCATATACAGACATACTTACCACAGGGAAGGGCATAGGAGAACCAAATAAACATAATCGCATCACCACCCTAATATTGACAGCCTTAGTAGCAAGGCTAGGAGCACACTCCAACTGATCTAGGCCAAATTGCCTCATCACTCTATCAAGGTGGTAATTGTAAGAAAAGAGAGCTCCGCCTTTGGCTGCCTAAAGAATCTATCACCATGAAGCCTGGTAGCAACTGTCGTGCCGATAATAGGTGTTAGAAGTCCTTTATCCCTTCCATAGTAGCAACAATATCATTGTGCTCTGTTAGCGCAGCAGTAGCATAAAAAACTGATCCATTCTTAACACCGAGGGTTTGGAGGAGCAATGTATGGTCTAAACACAAACTCTTCCATGTTGTCAATCACCTCAACCAGAGGAACCTTGGTCTTCCCAGCAGGGGACCAGCACTAAAATCTCAGTTCCAGCTTAGGAATAGTAGAATAACTCTCTCCTCCCCCAGGACTTTGAGAGGGAGCTTTCGAATAAAGAAAAGTAGGCCCAAAAGACTTAAAGCACTCATAGAGAAACAAATGAAGAAAACAATTGTCTATATAGCTTACCACATGATACCTTCTGTTAGACAACTACATTTGTTCCTAGATTTAGTCCAGTCGCGCATACAAACCGCCCAGGTTGAAAGGACCCAAAGGAAGTGTGGCCCCTGTTGCAAGTATAGCACCAAGCACCATAAAGGCAGGGTTGAGGGCTTCATCGGGAGGCCCTTGAAAAACAAACTTCCCTACCCAGTGTAGACATCGTATTTTGGCTGAGTATTTTTCGTGGCATAAAACAAAAGGGAAAAAAGTGAAATTTGAGATATTGCATCTGTGAAATTTCAAGGTCTTGCACCTTTTGAATTTGCCAAAAATTGTGCATAAAAAAATAATTTTTGAAAACATATAAGTTTTTAATTTTTTGTTTATATTTTATTTAGGCTTTTATAATAAAATATATCTTAGCCTCATTACCTTTAGCCTAATCTAATTTTTTTAAAATCTAACCTAAATCTCCCATTTAGCACACTTGGCCCATTCTTTTTAGTGTTTTAAATTTTTGTAAATGAATAATAAAAAAAATAAAGAAATTTTTAAGAAGCTTTTTCTTGTATCACTAGATCTAGAAAGACCAATGAGGGACTAAGGAATGAATTTTTCTCATTCCTTATTAGTCCAAATTGGTGTACTTTATCTCCATTAAGTAAATAAGCAAATAAAAAAAAAAAAGAGAAAAGCAAAGTAAAACAAAAAGAATAGATGAGTGGTTGAGAAGTAGGGGCAAGATGGAAAAGTGAAAGGCAAAGAGAGAAAGGAAGACAACGTGAGAGAAAAAAGAGAGCCAAAATGCAGCAAAAAAGAAAAGGAAAAATGCATAGCAAAAGAGAAAGAGGAAGAAGAAAGAGCTGGAGATGGAGTGACAGTGAGAGCTTGCAAGAGAGATTGGTTAAGAGAGCAACATAAGGAGACAGCTGAAAGAGAAGGAAGAAAAACACAGAAACAGAGCAGAATTCAAGAGAGACCCATCAAGAGAGCTTAGAGAGAAGAGTTTGTGAAAGAAATTGGGTGATTGTTCTCTCAACTCCAGAAAAATCCATCACAAAATTCGATTTCATCAAGAGGTAATTCATGTGTTTCATATTCCTTTTGGTTTGATAAAGTTTGGGAGAGAGCTGCATGTATCCTTGTTCCTTTCTCTTGAAATATGTTTCTTAATTGGTCGATATATGGTATTGATTATTGATTGGTGGGTTTGTGAGCAGAATTTTGGTGAAATGTTGTATTGTAACCTAAAAAATTGGCATCTATTGCTTAGTTATGCTTCTATTTTTATTTTAGTTTGAGTTTCAATATGAATGTTGATACCCGTAAATTGGAGATCTTTATCTCTGCTGTCTTTGGTCCCATCCTAACCAAAGACATGATTTTTAATTGTATGGATATGTGAACAATTTAGTGGGCATTGAACTTGAACTTGAACTTGATTTCCAAGGTTTTTTTAGTGAGGTAAATTCATATTAGCTAATTCCTTAAGAAGTTGCTATGAGGTTTTGCCTAATTTCTATGAGTGAACCAGCTGGTGTATGCAAACATGATATTGTTCTTAATTTTATCACGACTTGTGTACATGTCCGGTGGTAGGCTTCCATGTACTCGGTATCCCATTAGTCTTTGTCCTCTCATTTCCTTGCAAATACGCATGAGCAAGGGCCATGATTATTGATAATGTTGAGAACTAGGTCCCCTTTTCATAGTTGTCCTGCCATGTTTTCACTGTTGCTTGGATATTTGGTTAAGTTGCTTTTTCCTTTTTGGTTGATCTATAGACCATTTGATACCAAAATTAGTTTTTTTTTATAGCTAATCCTTAATGCCTTGTATTGAGATGTTGTTTTAACTTGAATTCATTGCTTGCCTTATTGTGAAATTATTTCAAAATGGATTGGTTCTAGTTTTAGCACAAACAAAAAGCACTTGCATGTTCATTTCTTGGTATGCCAATTAGTACTGGTAGTACTCGATCGTGTTTTTCTAGATGGAGCTATAGAGCTCCGTTTTGCATTATTCTTATTTTGTTAGAACCATAAGACATGTCTTTCACATGTAAGAATTTCAGAATTTATTCATCTCTCTTCTCCTCCCAGTTTTAATTTGAAGTTGGTTGTTTCTCTGTACTATTAGGTCTGTTAGTTTTCTTTGGGAGCCTTCAGTTTTATTTTCTAAATGGAGCTAAAGAGCTACAATTTGTGTGATTTTTGTCCCATTGGAACTGAGAGACATATGCTTCTTATGGGTAAAATTTTCAAAGTGAAACTGCCTTCCCCTACTCTAAGTTTGCATTTAAATTTGAATATTTTTCTACACTGTTAGGTCTGTTAGTCTTCTATGACAGCCCTTGGTTTCTTATTTTAGATGGAGCTATGGGGCTCCTTTTTGAGTATTTTTGTGCTGTTGGAACCGGGAGATTGTGTCTTTATTATGTAAAATTTTGAGATAAAAATTCCTCGGCATGTGGCCTAAATTTTCACCTAAAGTTATCCCATTTTCTGCTTCTTCATGAAATTCTTTCAAACATTGATTTATCGTTTGTGGGATTGTTTTGGCTTTCAAAATTTACTCACTTTTTGTTGGCTATATAAAGGTATTTGACATGTTGTTTGTATGTTGAAATAAGACTGTTCGGGATTAGTTTTTTGTTGATGTATTAGTGTGACTGTTTCGGTTCGGTTTGCATTCTATTTTAAGTTCCATTTTTGTCTTGGCTATTTTGGTCATCTTATTGGACTGATTTGTTTTGGCCATTTTATAGGTCTGTCTTAATGTTATAGGTCTGTCCTAATGCTCTTCTTTTGTTGTACTAGTGTGATTTGCATGACTGTTTGGGTGGTTAAAGTTATCCATGTTTTTAACATAACCTTGAGACCATGTTGGGACTTTTCCTCTAGTTTATTTTTCTACACCATTGAGCATGTTTTCGATTGTTGTTTGTGGCTATCTTGAGTTATTTCATTGCTGATTGAATATGAATAATTACCTCAATGTCGATTCTTGAGTTATTTGTTTTTTTGGTAGAGAATTACTTTGCCATTTGATCACTAGGTTGTTATTTTCTTTTGAGCATAAACACTAGTTGTTTGGCATTTTTATAGAGATTCATTTGGGATTCATTACTTTTTGATTTTATTTGAAGTAAAAGATACTTTGAGGTTTAAATGCACTTTTTAGTTCGTTCTCTTGGTGATCATGATATCATTTCATTTTTAGTTCTTATTATTTCATTTCTATGTTTCATTTTTTTTTACTAATGGTCGTTGCTATTGGTTATATGAGTTTCTTTCATTACGGGCACTAGTGAGACTATGTGGTATGTAAGCGAATCCCTTTTCCCAAGCTTGAAGACATGAGGCCGACTTGAGTCCCGGAGCGAGGATACAAATTTTTTTATTTTTTGTTTTACATTAGATGTAATTTAAACCCTCACCCCATTCCCAAAAAAATGATGTAATTTTTAAATCCATACATTTTTGCATTCATTTAGCTTTTATTTTAATTGTACTTGATGTAGCATCCACATGCCCCACTACTTTTCATGGAAGGATAGGGCGATCAATCTGCATATTAGGTGACCTACTCTATCATTCCTAGATAAAGCTAAGCGCCACCCTGGAGGATACTATATGTGAGGAATGGGTATAAGGTGTTAGTTGCATACATTTCACATTTAAATTTGCTGTCAGTACTCTTATTCATTTATGTAGTTTATTTAAGGGACGAATAAAATATATTTTGGCCATATTATATTCGCACAATTGATTTCGGATAACTATATTTTAGACGGGTGCTATGAGAGTGTAGGTATGCTCCTAGAGGGGGTGAATAGGAGATAAAAATAAGATTATTGCAGAATTGTAGATTAAAGCAATTTTTGGAATAACTAGTTTATAATCAAAACTCGTTTCAGAGCTGGTTATTATAAAACTCAAAAATAAATTAACAGAGATTAATCAGAATATGAAAACTCAGAACATGAACCAAATAACCATTTAGATCGAAAAGATAGATTCTTGCATATATGAATAAAATAATTTATAAGGCAAAAAACAATAAGCTTAACAAGATCAGAACAGTTGAGCTAGTTATGCATAAGATTTAACGATATATAATAGCTGAATAAAAGAGAGAAGGGTAGAGAGATTTAGCCCATAACTTTTATTGTGGTTCGACTAATAACAAAACCTACGTCCACTCTCCCAAGGATAGGGTTCTACTATCAAAGTTATTTGTCCATGCTTCTCCAAGCTTCGTTTACAGCACTGGTTTTTACAACAAGCTTAACCAGAAAATTTCTCTCCTTAGTTTCTTTATAGAGCTCATTAGAAACTCTCTCCTTCTGTCAAACAAAGACAAAAGTCACTCCCTAAATTTTTGAATAAAATTTGTTACAAAAATTCCAGAAGGATATATCACCCAATGACATATAACTCTCACAAAGATTTTACACACAGGTAGTACATAGTTGATAGAAGAGACAAATAACTAGCTTTGCACACAAAGCTTTTTCTTTGACTAATTAAATGGATTTTTTTTTTCAGACATTGGGTCTTCGAAATTTATAGCTGAAGGTTGAAGATGACCGTTGCTAATGGGCTGGGCTTCTGCTTGCTTGATTTGAGGTATTGATGACATGATTTGAGATCATATCTCTAATTGAGAAATAATCTTATCATTTCAAATAATTTCCTTATATAACACTTGTTTCCTTTCTTGTTGCTGATTCTTTTTTGATTCAAATTCCTTAAATTGGCTTCCTTCCAATGTCTCTGAGGTCCAATAACTGGTCCAGATGAATTGGGATTTAACCTTGGTTGATCCATGAATTTTGCGGCTTTCATATCAGCACAAAGATCCAGTTCTTGAACTTAGAGTTGGTTCTTTAAACTAGGAAACTGGTTGTACTTTAGACCCAAGATTATCACTTAACCTATTCACTTAGAATATACACTTAAACAACCACATTAAGGTTAGTGATAAGCAAGGCTATTTGTTATCATCAAAACTAGAATTGGGAGAACCGTGGGGCCAACAATCTCCCCTAGAAATATGCTTACTTCTAAAACTTGTTTCACAACCAGTTTAGAAAGTAGTTTCGTAACAGAGGGGTTTTCCAAAAGCTTTTTAAGATAGTATCAGAGCAAAAAATAAAAAATGAAATCTTAAAAATAATTCATCCAGACTATCTCAATATCATAACATAAGCATAAAAATCTGGATGATCTTTCCTAATCTTTCTCCCCCTTTGTCAGATCAAAAAAGACTGGGAGGAAAGAAGCTGATACAAAAAAAACTGGTTCCTGCAGAAAGCTTAGTAAACAATATATAGCAGAAATAGTTTCAAGCTAAATGCATATGTCATGAAATGCAAATGTCAAATGTTTAAGTTACAGACCCAGAGTAATAAAAGTTAAGTCAAAGTAACAAAATCCAAAAGATAATAGTGTAGAGAAATAACAGCATAGCAATCAGCTTGATGAGGGCTTCAAGGCAGCAACCTCTATCTCTGTAGCATAAAATCTTTCTTCTATTATAGCTAGTTTAAGTCTGAGCTCAGCCATTGTAGCATCCACAGCAACAAGCCTGGTTGAGAATTGGATAATTTGGCTTTATTGGTGGTTCAACCTTTGACCTATATGGTTTGCCAATTCAGTGGGGTTGATATCCTTCAACCACTGGGTATAATCCACAGCTTGAGAAGCTGCTACTAGTTTCTTACAAGATCTAGTTTTTTGAGATTTAGAAGTAGTTGAGGATGCAACTGCTTTGTGATTAGAACTAGAAGACTGTTTAATAGGATAGGGGTTACTTGAATCCTCTTGAGGAATGAAGCCAATGAGTGATTGCCTTATGGTCAAAATCAGCAGGCCAGGTCTTATGGATATACGTTTCATCTCCCTTGGCAGGCACATCAAATAGTTGTTCAGACAAGTTGTCATTTAGAGTGATCTCAACACTAGTCACATAGAATTTCAAATAAATGCTACCAAAAATTACACCCTTAAGGGGTTAAAGGTGAGCATAGTTTAATTTTACCAGTTGTGGTAGAATTGGTTCTTCTATTTCCAAAAGCTGTTTCCATCATATCACAGTAGCTACTTCATCAATGGCCTTTTGTGGTCTCTGTTTCTTCAGTCCATTTCACAATAGAGCCTGGAATAACTTTTCTCAAGAATAATTTCTTCTGAAAATGCTTTTCAATCTTTCTAGATTGAAAGAGATTTCTAAGAGCTCGAGGTAGAGCAGGCTTTGGCACTGAAACTTGTTTTCTTGTTGTCATCTTTGTCCTCACAACCCTTGGCATGTTGGATTCAATAAGACCTTCCTCTGGTTTTTCGGGGGAAATAGAAGGACTAGTGAGGTTGATTTTTAGGGTTTCTGGAATAGTATCCTTCTCGGTTTCATGCCAACCTAGATACAATACAACAGGTGGTCCCTCTAGAAGCTTAAAGCCTCCAACAGATTTGAGGGGAACCAACTCTTCTTCCTCTGTATTAGGTTTCGATTGAGCTTCTTGCGGATCAGCCATGACAACATCTTCATTAGCACGCATAGGCTCCTTGCCCTTGGCACTTGAGCCAATGAATTTGGATCCTTTTTGCATGGCCTCCAAAAATGAGTCAATTGACTTTTATGGGAATAAGACTCTAAAACTGGTATGACAGTTTCTGGTGTGTTGCTGGAAGTTTCTCTTCCTTTTCTGTCCATTCGTTGAGAACGCCTGAGGGTGTTTTCAAATCTCATTGTCTCTGAGTCTTGCTTTATGGAGAGGTTGGAGAGGTTAAGAGCGGTTTATAAGATTGATTAAGAACTGATTAGGGAAGTTTTCAAAATTTCAGGAGATAGGAAGCTTGGTAATGGGGTAATGTTGAGAATTTAGAGATTCTGCGAAACTAGTTTGTGAAAGAAGATGATTCCGGAAACTGAAGAGTCAGGAGACAGTACATACGGGAAGGAGAGGTTTTAATGAAATGGCACATTTTGGCTTAGTGGATCAGTAGAAATGCAAAGGCCCAACAAAGAAAACCCCAAATGGATTTAAAACATATCCAACTTCATGGATAGACCCAATTCATAAAAATTATCCAATTTTCAACACAAAGGCTCAATTTTCAGCTTTCCAACATAAACAACATGAGAGATGATAGGAACTAGCTTGCAAACCAACTTTGGTTCATAAATCAACACAGTTCTTGGCAAAATTGTTAGTTCACAGATTTAAATTAATTTAACAATAAAATTTAGTCCTCAATGTCATGCATATTTATGATATGATATGCATGAAAAACCTAGGATAAGCTCATCATCCCAAGTTCATATCTTAGATAACATAATCTCTCTTCTGCCAATGCCTTAGTGAAGATATCACAAGCTGTTTTTCAATATTGACAAAAGCTAGTTCAATGTCACATTTTAAGACATGATCTAGAAGGAAATGATGCTTGATATCTATATGCTTTGTTCTAGAATGCTGAACATGATTTTTAGCAATATTGATGGCGCTAATATTATCACATAACATGGGGATTTTAGTTAGAGAAATACCATAATCAGCAAGCTATTGCTTTATCCAAAGGATTTGAGAGCAACAATTTTTAACTGCCATATATTTAGCTTCAGTAGTGGATTGAGCTACAACATGTTGCTTCTTGCATTGCTAGGATACTAGAGCATATCCTAAGAATTGACATCCTCCATTAGTACTTTTTCGATTTATGATGTATCCAGCATAATCTGAATCAGTATATGCAACTAGCTCGAAAGAACCAGTTTTGCTATACCATATTCCCACATTAGAAGTAGCTGCCAAATATCTGAAAAAAAAAAATTCACAGCTGTAAGGTGAGATTCCTTTGGTGCAACTTGATATCTAGCACATGAGCATACACTAAACGTAATATCTGGTTTGCTAGTAGTGAGATATAGTAGAGAACTGATCATGCCTCTGTGCTTTTTTCCACAAACTGGTTTTCCCTCTTTGTCTAGATCTAACTTGTAGATGGACTCATAGGAGTAGCTATTCCTTTTGCATTTCTCATCCCAAACTTCTTTAGTAGCTCCTTTGTGTACTTGGATTGGTTAAGGAATATGCCATCTGAAGTTTGCTTTACTTGAAATCCGAGAAAGAATGTTAATTCTCCCATCATGCTCATTTCAAATTCTCCTTTCATAAATTTCTCAAAACCCTTGCACAACAACTCATTAGTAGATCCAAAAAAGATATCATCAACATAAATTTGTACAATGAGTATATCACGCTTAACATGCTTAGTGAAAATAGTAGTATCCACTTTTCCTGTTTTAAAACCATTTTGCAAAAGAAACTTACTAAGTCTATCATACCAATCTCTTGGAGTCTGTTTAAGACCATAAAGAGCTTTAGAGAGCTTAAAAACATGGTTTGGATACTTTAGGCTTTCAAAACTGGGAGGTTGCATTACATATACTTCCTCACTAATAAAACCATTTAAGAAAACATTTTTTACATCCATTTGAAAGAGTTTGAAATCTTTATAGCAAGCAAAAGCAAGTAGCATTCTAATAGCTTCTAATCTAGCTATTAGAGCAAAATTTTCTTCGAAGTCAATACCTTATTGCTGGTTATAACCTTGTGCTACCAATCTAGCTTTATTTCTTACCAGTTTACCATCTTCATCCAGATTGTTCCGAAAGACCTACTTTGTACCAATGATGCTAAGATCATTTGAATATGGTACAAGTGTCCAAACTTTGTTCCTTTCAAACTGGTTTAGCTCATCTTGCATTGCTATTATCCGAGCTTCATCTTGTAAAACTTCTTTGATGTTGGATGACTCTATGAATGAGAGGAATGCCAGATTTACATAGAAATATCTGAGTGAAGCACGAGTGCTTATTCATCTGTTTGGATCTCCAATAACTTTGTCAATTGGATGATTCTTGGTGGTTCTGGTCTTCTTTGGAAGTAGCTCTCTAGCATTCTGTTGTGGAGCTTCTTCCTAAACTACTTATGTTTGAACAATTATTCTCTGTTTACAACTTGAGTAGGTACTGGAACCTCTTCTTGCACTATTTCATCATCCTCAAGAGCAGGGATACTAAAGGGAAGGTTAGACTCAAAAAATAACATGCATATATTCCTCAACACAAATATTTTTTCTATTGAATACTTTATATGCTTTGTTGGTTGTAGAATAACATAGGAAAATTCCTTCATTGGATTTTGCATCAAATTTACCTAAATGCTCCTTACCATTATTCAGAATAAAGCACTTATAGCCAAAAGCATGGAAGTAACTCACATTCGGTTTTCTCCCTTTCCACAATTCAGACAATTTTTCTTTTCAAACAACATCATTTGATGTGTCTCTAACTGCTATCTCAGCTAGTCCACGATTATTTCATTTGTTTCAACATATTGGACGAGAACTATGACATTTGTTTTCCATTTTTCTGTCAAGCAGCTAAGTAACTTCTTGACTTGCTCCTTTTGAGTGTACTCTTTCTCAAAATTGTCATAGAAATACCTGATCCAGGCAGCATGGGTAGTCTTACCCTAGTTCTTGGCCTTCTTCCCCTTACATTCAACAGCATCAAGGGTTTCGGTAACAACTGTAACAATTTTAGAAAATTCCTCAGAAGCATAGGACTTGGTGGGGCATTCGGCACAGACAGTAGAAGCCTTCCTCAATAGCATTTCTACCTCATAGTGGCATCATGTCACTAGTAGTTTGACAAATCTACCTCACCAAAGCAAGGAAACTTGAGAAGAACCTTAACATCCTCCAAGGTATGGGTGAATTCTCCCTGAGAGGTAAAGAAAGTATGGGTGGTCTTGTTCCACTGCTGCAACACGATGTCTATGGTACCGGCAAACCCCCACTTGGGTAGAAGCCCAAATGGCATCCTTGATGCCCAACCTCTTAAAACAACGCCATAGTAGTAGGGTTGTTCTCAAAGACGTCCTTGACCTAAGAGGGCTATCTAGTTTGTGGGTTGTCCTAACTGTAGCTTGCACATGACTCTAAAAAAATTCCTCTCTGATGACGTGGGAATGAAGGATGAAGCCACTTACTCGAGGGTCAGAAGAAATAGAGGGAGTAAAAAAAGAGTGGATCTCCTTCTTTGGCTCAATGAGCAAATCCTAAGAATGAAGGCCTTTCTGGTGGCAGGAGGAGGAGTAAAGGGCTTCACAGGTAGCGGCAAAGGCACCAGATCCTTCTTCTACCCTTGTATGGCCACAGCTAGCCTTGGAGGGGAGATCTGTACAACAAATTGCAAAGGGAAAGGAAACTTTATCGGTAGAATAGAGGCTTGACTGGCGGAGCCAGTAGAGGAAGGAGCAGTCCAGGCAAGAGTCTGGGTCTTCTTGGCCATGGATGCTAAAGAAGGATTGAGAAATGGAGATGAAAATGGTGTTAAATGCAAAAATTCATAAAGCACATAGTAAGAAAAGTGCAGAGAAAATGGAGGAAAACAAGAAAAGGTGAAAGAAGGAAGATGAAGAAGATGAAGAAAAGGTAGGAAATAGCTAGAGAAAGAGTTTAAATAGAGGAGAAAAAAGGCGTTGCTTCATTAATGAAGCGCGGCAGTTGCAAAGCACACCTCCCATTACGTGGCAAACAAGGCTAAAGACGGCTGTGCAATGCCATGTCGGCAGGAAAGTTATGAGGAAGAAAGAGAAATTGGAAACCGCTTGCGGTTCCCCATAAACTGCAAAAGAGCAGTTGTCATTTCAAAAAAGAAAACCCTCAGCCTTGGCCATAAATTTCTCTCTCCAAGGAATTGATAAGACCTGTAGGCTATAGTAAGAAAATAAGGGAAAAATGCTCTAGCAAGCAAGAAAAAAGGTTTCTAATTTAGAAAATATCTTCAAAAGAACTTGATACCAAAGGTTCTCATAGTAGCAAAGACACCAACAATAAAGACCTGGCAAAATACACATGGCTCCTTTAGAAGCCATGGCACCACTCAAAGACACCAAAACCAAGTTGCTACTGCTGTAGCAAGGCCAAAAGCTCAACGAAGTTGTGGTTGACTCCATAAGAAGTCATAAATAAATTAAGGCTCCCCTAAAAGCCAAGCCCCCAAGAAAGGTCACAAATGTAAGGTCATCCTGATCTAGTAGCAGACTAGGGGGCTACCGCCCTAGCAAAGCGAAAAGCTCCATGAAACTGTGGTTGACTCCCTGAGAAGTCATAATCAAATTAAGGCTCCCTCAAAAGCCAAGACCTAAGAGAGATAAAAAATGCAAAAAATCAGCCTGGTCCAACAAAAGACCACGGGGTTACCACCCTAATAAAATCAAAACTCCAGTAAAAAGGAAGACCCCATAGAAACAATAGAGAGTCACAACCCCATGGTAAGTCAAAGGTAAATACTTAGTTTTCTTTATGTTCATTAGCAAAACAAAACAATTTCATTTACCAACGAACAAGGGGGCTAATGTAAATATTGGATTTTATAATCACAGTTAACAATAACAACCACAAATCAAGATGGACACAAAAGACTCCACCTATGGCCCAATATGCAAAAGCCCAAAATGGGATTGCTGTCACGGGCCCCCAGTCTAAAGTTGGCCTAACCACAGTGGCAAACTAGCCTAGCAGCACCACCTTTAAGAGAAGTCACTTTGCTATAAAGACTCCTAAGGCTACTCCTACCAAGTGCTTCCTGAGACAAAATAATGCCCAAGAACTTAGTAATGCCCCTTAAAGCATCCTCAAATAGAGAAGGCTGATGCCTTGCTCCTCTAACTGCAAGTTTTCACTCTCTGGAAGTAGCTTCCTAATCATTGACTAAGACTAGGATACCCCTTGGTCATGCCTTGAAGCCTAGAGACCTTACCCCCATTGAGCCCCACTCAGGCTAGGGCTGCAATCCACTTCAGAGGCTATTGATGTACCAGGGAACCCAACAATGGTAAGTGGTTTGGTTGGATTTGTGCTGAGGTAAAGCCTAATAAAAAGAGGTCTTTCATACCTCTCCAAGGCCCCTTAAGTATCTTAATGAGAGGCCATGGGACCCCACATGTGTAGATTTTGACACTAAAGCATTTTCCCCTATCTGCCATAGACAAGTCACTACCACCCTATCTCTCTCTTCAAAATGGCAGCAAGCCTTCTGACATAGCCACCCTAGCTAGCCATAATTCTCCAATGCAGAGTATCTCAGTAGCATTGCGCTTCTCTAGATTATCCATGCTTCCCTGATTAACCTAGGATATCAGCACATTCCCCAACCTTCTAAACCTAGGATTGATCAAAAGCCACCTTAATCAGCAGCTCTACCTTTGACCTACACGCCTAAATGCAACTCTCCTACTAGATCATTTAATGATCATCAGAGTTTTTTGCCTTATCTATCTTGTCTCTTGTGAAGCCATGTCATAGCAATTAATGCTTATCAGAAGCCCTCTTGAAATACATCGTATTTGCCCCAATGCTAAGGCATTCTCAAGCATTAAATGCCAAAACTACCTTTGCAGAAACCTCTCTGGTTTAGTCAAAACTAGAGACTCCCCTCCTTCAGCTATAAATAGATCCATTTGCGAAGCATTGAAACCAAGCTCCACCAAAAGCCAAAACTATCTAGAAACTGTCATTTTTTAGACTCCATTGAAGAACACTTCGTTGAACATTCTTCAACTTCACCTACCTTCAGCCATTGAATGTCCTCATCATTGAATAACATCCTTTTAAATGTTCTTCTGCTACTACAGCCTTCACCAAAACTCTTCCACTCACTTAGAGAATCCATCCTCATAACTCTACCAATCATCACCTATTTAAGAACCTAAAGATTCCACCATTAATGCTCCTCAAAGCATCTCTAACCACCATAAACAACGCCATAAACATCTTTAGTCCAGTTTAGAATTCCCCATAACCGCCGAACCAAGTGCTAAAGTGTTGAGAGAATCTGCACCCGAGTCTGACTCAGCCATGGCCGCAAGACCTATCTCCCTTGGCTTTGAGCCTATTGCCCTCTAAGTTGTTCCATTGAGCTCCTTAAGGTGCCTCAGCTGTTCATTAATCAAGCCAACTAGAGTTGGTCCCATTAAAATTGTATTTACATCTCCTTAAGCAATTTACGAACCAAGAAACCGATAAAACACCTGGCTTCTTTGCTTTTGACTTTGAGCTATTAATATTTTGAGACTATAATAATAATAGTAATAATAATAATAATAATAATAATAATAATAATAATAATAAAATGATTTCAGTTTTAACAATCAACAAAATATTATCCAAGACTCCAAATTCATACAATAACACAATTGCACATTAATAAAAATAAAGAGAAAGCACCAAACATTTAAACAAAGAAAGGCCAATAGGCCACATAATCCAAGACCATTAATCTAAAAATAATTTTCAACTGAATCATTATAATCATAAAGAATGATATTTGAATCTTCCCTAGACAACCAAATATCATTTATTTCATGCACATCTGCAATTCATAATACAAGAGAAGTCAATAACTAAATTGATTGTAATTTGCAAGTAAGAATCAAAGAAAGCTACTACACTAGTAATGTAGGGATTATTATTACCAGAATGTCCAGTTTCTTTGAAACCATGTAACCAATTACAAGTACAAATGAGGGCTTGCACAGTTTTAGGAAGTAAGCAACTTCTATTCTTGTGCAAGATACGACCATCAATACTAAATGCAGATTTTGAAGCTACTGTTGTGATTGGAATACTTAAAATATCACAAGCCATAATTGCAAGATCAGGGAATCAATGTTTATGCATCTTCCATTATTAGGGAACATTGAGATCCTTTTCAACATGATAACTACCGAGGCTATCAAATTATATCTATTTATAGCCAGTTCACCAAAACTACTTGCAGTATAAGGTAATATCGGGTCGAGCCCTTGGACCACTCTAATTACGAAATCAAATTAGGAGGTTAACGAACAGGGGGAAGGTTTTGCAGAAATAATCAACAAAAAAACAATTAAAAATAGTAAATAGAATTAAGAAAACAACCAATCTAGGGAATTAACCAATCTTGATTTTAATCCATCATTGATTACAGTGGATTTATTCAATCACTAACTTAATTCTCAGTCTTAGATCACATCAAGAAGTCTCAAGATGATCCATGGATCCTCTACTGGATAAGCATCCAAAATTCGGCCAACTAAGATTAAACAAATCAAGCATCCATTTAATTCTAGATTATCCTAAAAACCAAAATCCAACCAAGCTAAATAATTTGTCAAACACCTTTGAAACATTGTTTAATCTTTGCAATCCTCTTTTAACACATGAAATTTATGCAATTATCACATGAACATCCCAATCAAATTAAGCAACTCAATCAGAATTAACAAAAGGAAGGAAAGAAATTTAATTAATAATTGAATGTAGAACAATTAAAATAGAATCTCATAATTAAACATCAAGATAGTCAAAACCTGGATTGTTTAAAGGTCTAGCCCTCCATGAACGAGAGGGAAGAATTAATTACACTGAAGAGGAAAAGAAAACCTCTAGAAAGTGGAGAGGAAAAAATGAAAAACTGGTCAATTAGGAATGCCCCTTATGTACTCCTGCTCTGCGTCCTTGTAACGGTCCAAAATATCTTAATTCCAAGACTACTCATAGGTTAGAATTAATCCTATTTCTCTTAGCTTTAATTGGACACTGAATTTTCCTTAATCGGGCTTAGGATGAGAGAGTTAGGCCCAATTTACTCTTAACAGCTCTTTGGACTCATCAACCGACTTCAAGGGGCACTAACACCATCAAAACGCCACAGTTTAGATAAGTGGTCTTCACAAGAGTTGAATATTTATGTCTCAGCTATCCAATTGTATCGGTTTCGGGTCCATAAGACACCCAGAGCTCAATTTATGATCTAATCTCTTCATACAGTTCAGGATCTAGTGATAACATCTTTATTATGACTTCCAGGCTTAATATGGCCCACTGGACACCCGAATCAACCTTGGAGCTTTGAATCATAGTTTTAGAGATTTCTCTTAGCTTTCCTACAAGCTAAGATTCATGATTATCTGATGTCCAAAACTTAAATTATACCCAAAATACAGAGACAGTGTAAAATTCTCAATAATGCTAAAAAATACAATTAAGTCCAATGGGAACCCAAACTTGTAAAATGTGGCCAAGCCCAATCAAGAAGCTTGGTCTTTTCCTTGTAGATCAGGGAGTTCTCATAAGCTTCTAACCAAATTTCTTCAAGTTCTTGGAGTTGGAGCTTTCTTTGGGATCCGGCTTGGTTCAAGTCAAGATTGCACTGCTTTACCGCCCAATATGTCTTGTGTTCAATCTCCACCGGAAGGTGGCATGCTTTACCAAAGACTATCCTGTAGGGAGACATCCCAATGGGTGTCTTAAAAGCGGTCCTGTAAGCCCAAAGAGCATCCTCAAGACTCAAGCTCCAATCCTTCCTGTTAGGTTGGACAATTTTCTCTAATATTTGCTTGATCTTTCTATTAGAGACTTCGGCTTGCCCATTTGTTTGGGGGTGGTAAGATGTAGAAACTTTATGCAAGACTCCATATTTTTTTACCAAAGCCTACATGTTTTAATTGCAGAAGTGTAAACCTTAATTACTAATGATAGCCCTTGGAATGCCAAATCTGCAGAAAATGTGTGATCTAACAAAATCTACAACAACTTTAGAATCATTAGTCCGAGTGGCTTTTGCCTCCACCCATTTAGATACATAATCAACAACCAACAAAATGTAAACAAAACCAAAAGAAATAGGAAAAGGTCCTATAAAGTCAATATCCCATACATAAAAAATCTCACAAAACAGCAAATGCTACTAGGGCATCTCATTCCTACTAGAAATATTCTCTGTTCAATAACATTGTTCACAAGACTTACAAAACATATATGCATCATGAAATAGGGTAAGCAAAAACAATCAAGAGTCCAAGACTTTCCTAGCTGTACGTTGAGGCCCAAAATGCCCACCACATGCAAATGCATGGCAAAAACTAAGAACAAACTGGAACTCATGATCAGGTACACATCTCCTAATAACTTGGTCATTACAAAACCTCCAGAAGTAGGGATCATCTCACACATAATACTTAGACTCACTTCTCATTTTATCATTCTGTGCCCTAGTAAAACATGCAGGAAAAACACCAGCAACCAAGAAATTGACCATATCTACAAACCAAGGAGATGTGATCTTACCTTGCAGCTATAAAAGCTGCTCATCAAGAAAAGAGTCATGGATGGGAAGGGAATTTGAGGCTTTCTCAATCTTGCTCAAGTGATCAGCCACCAAGTTCTCTGCTCCACTCTTATCTCAGATCTCGATGTCAAACTCCTAGAGCAGCAGCATCCACCTAATCAATTGTGGCTTACCATGAAGTTTCTTCAAAAGAAACTTCAGAGCTACATGATCAGAAAATACCACAACCTTAGAATCAAGCAAATATGATATGAACTTATCTAATGCAAACACAATAGCTAAAAGTTCTTTTTCTATGGTTGTGTAATTTACTTAAGCAGTATCCAAAGTTCTCAAAGCATAGTAGATCGCATGGGAGACTTTGGCCACTCTCTATGCCAAGATAGCTCCTAAAGCATAGTTATAAGCATCACACATAAGCTTAAACGGGAGTGTCCAGTCAGGTGGCTGAATGATGGGGGTACTAGTCAAAGCTTGCTTCAGATGATTGAAGGCTTCCTGGCATTTCTAGTCAAATAGAAACTCCACATCTTTTTTGCAGAAGGTTAGATAGCGAAAGACTATCTGGTTGAAATCTCTGATAAAGTGATTGTAAAAACCTGCATGTCCAAGAAAAGAATGAACTCCTCGCACGCATGTGGGGTAAGGTAAACAGGTAATGAGATTTATTTTTGCAGGATCTACCTTAATTCCCTTGCTAGACACTTCATGACCTAAAACTATACCTTGATCTACCATGAAATGACATTTCTCAAAATTTAGAACAGTGTTGGTTTCAATGCATCTATGTAGCGCTCTAGATAGGCTATCCAAACAAGAATCAAAAGAAGAACCATAAATAGTAAAATCATCCATAAATATCTCCATGCACTCCTCTAGAAAGTCAAAGAAGATACTTACCATGCACCATTGGAAGATACCAGGGACATTGTAGAGGCCAACAGGCATCCGTCTGTAAGCAATGTGGATCTGAAAGTAGCTAGTGTAGCCATCCAAGAAACAGTAATGTAATTTCCCAACCAATTGCTCTAGCATCTGATCAATGAAAGGCATGGGGTAATGATCCTTCCTAGTGGCCTAGTTAAGCCTCCTATAATCAATGCAGACTCTTCAGTTGTTCTGCACTCTGGTAAAGATCAACTCATTATTCTGGTTTGCTATCATTGTAACCTCGGATTTCTTCTAGATGACTGCACTGGGCTCACCCAGTTACTGTCAGATATGGGATAAATAATGTCAGCTTGTAGTAGCTTGGTCACATCTTTCTTCACCATGTCCAGAATTAGAAGGTTCAATCTCCTCTGGGACTACCTTACTGGTTTAACTTCATCTTCAAGTAGTATCTGATGCATGCACGTAGAAGGGCCAATATTAGGAATATCGATAAGAGTCCATCCGATAACCTTCTCTTGCTCTCTTAGAATCTGTAGCAATCTCTCCTCCTATTCAGCAAGGAGGTTATTGGCCACGATTACAAGAAGCTGTTCATCATCTGCCAAATATGCATACTTCAGATGCTCTAGCAAAGACTTTAACTCCAATTTTGATGGTTGCACTACAGAGGGGAGTAATCTAGGGGGCTACAATGTTTCTGCAGACTGAATCTCCTCATAATCAATAACTGGTGCATAATCTGTAGAAACAAAATCATTATCTCTTAAGAATGCAGAAATCTCAGCAGAAACAGCACATACCATATCACCATCACAATTAGTACATGAGTGCACTGAACATAATCATCTAAACCAATATAATTAGGAAAGTCAGCACACAACTCATTATATACATCCTCAACTAAATCATCAATTAAATCAATATGAAAAATAAAATGCTCTTCCATGGGATTCTTCATAGCATAAAAAATGTTAAACTGAACAATAGAATCTTCAAACTCCATGGATAAAGTTCCTGCATGCACATCGATCTTGGTCTTCGCTGTTTTGAGGAATGACCTCCCTAAAATGAGTGAAGCCTTGTTGGATGGTGACTCCCACTCCATCTCCAAAATATAAAAATCTGTAGGAAAGATCAACTCATTAACCTTTACCAACACATCTAAAATTAATTCGACTGGGTATGCATTACACCTATTTGCCAACTGAATCACAACACCTGTGGCACTTAAGGGTCCAAGTCCAAGAGAATTAAAAATAGACATAGGCATTATATTAATGGAAGCACTTAAATCTAGCATGGCATGCTCAAATATGTAATTGCCTATAATACACGAAATTGTAAAAGTCTTCGGATCCTTGCATTTTTTCGGCATAAGCTGAATGAGGGCTGAAACATTTTGGCCCATACTGATTCTCTCATTACCCTTCAACCTCCTCCTGTGGGTGCATAATTTCTTAAGAAACTTGGCATATTTTGGAATTTGCTTGATTACATCCAGCAATGGAATATTGACTTCCACTTTCCTGAAGGTTTAAAGAAGCTCTCTATCCTTCTCAACCTCATCCATCTTCCTAGACTGAATGGCTCTCTGTGGAAAAGGAAGGGCTACTGCAAGCTTCTTACTCTCAAATTCTTGGGTTACTGTATCAGAAATTGACTTCTCTACTAGTTGTTGCTCGCTTGTAGGTTGAGGTTTAGTTGGTACTGGCACAGATTTTCCATATCTCAGCATAATGGGGCTCATATTTCCCTTTGGATTGGGAATTGTTTATGAAGGAAGTTGGCCAGAACCTTGGGATTGCAGCTGACTTAATGAAGATGCCAATTGTCCAATTTAAGTTTTTAAATTCTGTATGGTGGCCTCTGTCCTTTGCTGGAACTAAATATTGTTAATGGTCATCTATTTCACCAAATCCTCAAATGAAGGCTCAAGTTTTGTGGCTACCAAACTTCATTGTTGCATAAGCTGCTAAAATTGTTGTCTGTTTGGTTGAAACTAGTTTTGCCTTGGTAGTTGCTAGAATTGTTGCTAGAATGGTTGCCTGTACTGCTATGGTTGCTGCTATTGTGGGGCTGCATTACCATACCTCAGATTTGGATGATCTCTCTAACCAGGGTTATATGTGTTGGAGTATGAATCATATCTAGGTTGCTATTGCGGCTGGTATTGTGGTTTACCAGGAAAGACACCTGGTGCAGCTATAGAGTGATCTTGAAATACAGAACCACCATCCTAAAGTATAGGGTATGCATCTGTGGGATGAGATGAATAAGAACAAATGCCACACACGCTTGCAGACCCCTATACAGGTAATTGTTGTCCCACTGCCAACTGTCTCACCAAAGAAGTCAACTCATCAAGTCTATGCTCCATTCTTTATTGGTAAGCAGGCGATGCAAGAACCTCATTTACTCCTCTAGTAGAAGGAACCATCCAAGTACCAAACTGCTGGGAATTAGCAGTCGTGTTAACAATTAAGCTTATGACAGCAACCAAAGTTTTATCCACCAATCCACCTCCACTGACAGCATCAATCATACTCCTTTCCATAGGCAACAAACCCTCATAAAAGTACTAAATCAACAACTGGTCACTGATCTGATGGTATGAACAGCTTGAGCACAATTTCTTAAACCTCTCACAATACTCATGCATAGTCTATCATGTCATCTGCCTTATACCACATTTATCTTTTCTAATGGCTACAGTTCTAGATGCAGGGAAAAACTTCTCCAAGAATAGCCTCTTCATGTCATTCCAACTCATGACTGAACCTTGTGAAAGGTAATATAGCCAATCATTGGTTGCATCCGCAAGGGAGAAAGGGAATGCTCTCAGCTTGATGTGCTCCTCAGGTATCCCTTATGGCCTCATTGTTGAACAGACCACATGGAACTCCTTTAAATGGTTATAAGGGTCCTCACCTGCAAGACTATGGAACTTTGGCAACAAATGTATCAATCTAGATTTAAGTTCAAAGTCAGCATCAAGATCAGGATATTGAATCCCTAAAGGTTGGTAAGTAACATCAGAAGCAGCTAGTTCCTTAAGAGTCTTATTGTTATGATTAGCAATATCAATAGTAGGATTAACAGGAATATCAACAGATATAGCAAATAACCTTCTCCTAGTCCTCTACAGGGTATGAAAAGTCCTATCAATTTCAGGGTTGAGCTCATATAATTCACCACAAGAGGACCTAGTCATGCACTAAACAGGATGCACAAAAATGACCAAAGACAGAAACACACAAGAACACACAACAGAAGCAAAAATACAACAAAACAAAGCTAGTTAAGGTACCTACACTTTTTTAAAAATTATGGGACCACCACAAGATGAAAACTAGGTTAAAATGCAACTCAAAAATAAAATAAAAAAATCTTCAAAAATTTAAAAAGTGGTCAAAATAGTGGAATTTGGCCAAAAGAGGGTGGTGCTCACAACAAAGTAGTAAGTTATGTGACGGGTGCCGAACCGTACAAAATTAAACTACTAATTGCAACTAAATTGTAGTATAGGATGCAACCAGTGTCGTCTCCCAAGGAATCACCAGAACAACTAATCTTTGAAGAACTTAAGCAAGAACAAAATAAGTAGGGTTTTGTGTTGAATGCAATATACTAAGAATTAAGAAAGCAGTAAATTGAATTTA
The DNA here is from genome assembly GCA_003255065.1 of Cercis canadensis. Lineage (NCBI taxonomy): Eukaryota > Viridiplantae > Streptophyta > Magnoliopsida > Fabales > Fabaceae > Cercis > Cercis canadensis. Next base: position 47,504 of record QAOA01006558.1, on the reverse strand, counting down.
TCAAATAAGAGAAAACACAATCAACTCAAGCAGACAACCAAACTCTAATCCATCCTTGTTCACTAAAGATAACCTAGATCTGATTTAATTCTTGGTTAAGTGTTACCTGGAACCCCTAACAATAACACTTAGAATTCCTACTGATTTACCAATCAGGATTCAATTAATCATGGAATTAAGACTCTAGGCAACCGCTCTATATCACTAAATCCAGATTAATTTAATAACCGAATTATCCAAGTTAACCATATATTAAAGACCTTTAAAGTATGATNTCAATAATATGGAAAAATGGCTAAAGCACCCAAGGAATCACAAAGAGCATCTAATTATGGAGAATTTCAAGTACTTTATGCATCTTGACTTTGGGCTTCAACTCATTTTTTTCTTTTCCCAAAAAAACTTTATTCTCTTGTTGCTGCTGTATTTTTTTCATTTTTTTTTTGAAGCATAACACTTAACAATTTCAGCCACAACTTGATGCTTTGTTTTTGTAAGAATTTACTCCTTTTTTATTCAATGCAATGCTCTGCAATTCCTAAGGGTTGGGTAAGACATGGTTTTACATTTAGGCTTGCAATGAGCTACGCATGAAAGAAATGATCATTAGGCTCAAAAAGGGGTAATCAAAGGATAAAATCAATGTTAGCTATTTGGTCTAGTAGCTTCTCAAAGAAAAGAATGCCTTAATCACTTTTATGCATGTATGTGCAAATGTAATCTCAACTAAGAAACAGAACAAGTTCTAGAGTATCAAATTGATAGATGAAAACACATAAGAAAGAATCATAACATATGGCTCAAATCCTCACAGCTTATAAGACTACCAAGAATCAACTCATCCAAATCAAATTTTGTTGCCATATCACTTAAATCTAAGAAGCAAGATAATTGTCCACTCATGTTGTAGCACTTTAGAATCAAAATTGCTTCAAACTATTCTCTTCACAACTCTTAAATTAATTGGAAAGAACTAGAAAATTCTAAAAATAAAACAAAAAATAGCAAACCTAAAAGAAAACATAAACCATAAAAATAGCATAGTAGGCTAATCCCTCCCCCACACTTAAATTTTTACAGTGTCCTCAATGTAAAAACTTAACAATTATCACCAATCGAAAAGGACAAGTAAAATAAAAGAGAGAGAAGAAACATCCTTATCAAGTGAGGAAAATAGCTTCGTGCACGAATCGAATTCCTTTATCAGTTAGCAACCAAGTTCCTTCCTTTATTTGCAACAAGCAAAGCAAGATACATGGGTCAAAGACCACTCTCACAAAGCTCTTAAAAGACAAAACAAAGCTGAAAATCTTATAAATAACATGAAAGCATAAAAATATATATGGGCATAAAAGAAATAATGAAGCAAACAATGTAAAACTAGAAGCAACTAAACTTAGCCCTTGACTTAAAAATTCAGCAAAGCAAGCATTCAAAAGATCACAAGAGAAATGTGTAGCAAAGAATTTACAATCCTACCTAAAGCATGAGAAACATGAAAAATCTTGTTAAGTATATACAACCATGCATGGTCCCTATATAAAAATTTAAAAGAAAGTGAATAATCATATACTACAAATCTAAGTCTATAACAGTCATGCTTAAGCTCATCCTTACAAAATACACTAGTGTCATGCAACATGTTGTTCATGCAAGGCTCAAGATGACACTTAGATTCTTGCAAAGAATTGGCAAATAGCAACATCTCTTGCTCCCCATTCGAAGAATAGCTTGGTCTATGGTTGGCTTGGACAGCCCATGTATTACCTGCACTTATTCCACCAACATCAAAATATTCACTTGCAACTAAGGTTCTAACATGATCTATACCTAGTGCTCTAGCATGTGAAGAAGTAAGAAGCATGAAATCACCTAACCCTTTAATATTAGTGCTTAAATCATCACATGCATGCACCATAACTACAAGCTTAGGGTCATGTTGGAATAACTTTTTAGCAAGCTCACAATTAAAATCAAGTTACGTTAAAGTAGGAAAAAGTGTAGAATTGACCGTAGGACCCTTGTCAGGTTCATTTTGGGTTGTCTCTTGAAAGTCTTCTTCAAAATCTATAGAATGAGATTCAGCAGAATCTCCAGAATTATCATCTCTCAAGAATGAAGAAATCTCAGCACACACAGCACATGATATTTCACCATCACAATCAGCACATGATTGGCACTGCACAGGATCATCAAAACCAACACAATTAGAAAAATCAGCACCTAACTCATTGTAGACCTCTTCGATGAAATCCTCCTCTGTCTTCTTGGATTGAGTGGCTCTCTCGGATTCTAGGGTCACTGAATCAGGGACAACTTTCTCTGTTGTCTGTGGCTTGTTTGTAGGTTGAGGTTCAATTGGTTCTGGCATATAATTTTTAGTTGGTTCTAAAATTATCTGTGAAGGAATTATTTTAGAACCTTGGAGCAGTAGTTGACTCACTGAGGATGCCAATTGTTCAACCTGAGTCTCTAAATTTTGCATGGTGGCCTCTGTCCTCTGATGGAACTGAATGGTATGAGTGGCCAATTGCTTCACCAAGTCCTCAATTGAAGGTTCAGGTTCTATGCATGTTGGACTTGGTTGTTGCATAGGTTGCTCGAACGGTTGCCAATACTATTGTGGTGGAGTTGCATTGCCATATATCAAATTGGTATGATCTCTCCAATCAAGGTTATAGGCATTGAAGTATGGATCATATATAGGCTGCTGCCATGCAGCTACAAAAGGATCTTGAAATTCATAATCATCATCCGGAAATGTAAGGCGTGCATTGGTAGGATGAGAGGTGCTAGAACAAATGCTACAAAATTGGACTGGTTGTTGATGTTGGGCCATTGTGAACTGTCTCACCAATGAGGATAATTCATCAATACTATGTTTCATCCTCTATTGATCAACAAGTGATACAACAACCTTTTTCACTCTTATAGTAGAATGAGAACCTAACATGAGTAAAAAGATAACAAAACACCAAAATACACAAGGACAAAAGAAACAATAAAATAGTGAAAGGAAATAACTAAAATCAAAACACACCAAATGCACTAAACAAAAGCAAAAAGACACCAAAATAACACTAGTTGACCCATCTAAACATTTTAAAAAAAAATTTCTACCACCACAGGATGAAAGCTAAATGAAAATGAAACTCAAAAATCAAATAAAAATTTTTAAAAAATTGGAAAAGTGGTCAAAACGATGGAATTCGGCTTAAAAACGAAGACCTCATTGTATAACAATGACTATTGATTTTTAGCTCGTTTTCCTTCAACTGACCAAGTTTCAGGTCAATCGGAGTACAAAAATTTGGTCAAAACAGTACACGCGAAAACTACTAAATCAAATCGAAGCAAGGGAAAACAAAGGAAAACTGGCACCAAGGCACCAGAATTCACACAATAGAACCTAAAACAGCAAAGGAAACAAATGCTTATGAGGGTCCTCACCTGCAAGACTATGGAACTTTGGCAACAAATGTATCAATCTAGATTTAAGTTCAAAGTCAGCATCAAGATCAGGATATTGAATCCCTAAAGGTTGGTAAGTAACATCAGAAGCAGCTAGTTCCTTAAGAGTCTTATTGTTATGATTAGCAATATCAATAGTAGGATTAACAGGAATATCAACAGATATAGCAAATAACCTTCTCCTAGTCCTCTACAGGGTATGAAAAGTCCTATCAATTTCAGGGTTGAGCTCATATAATTCACCACAAGAGGACCTAGTCATGCACTAAACAGGATGCACAAAAATGACCAAAGACAAAAACACACAAGAACACACAATAGAAGCAAAAATACAACAAAACAAAGCTAGTTAAGGTAACTACACTTTTTTAAAAATTATGAGACCACCACAAGATGAAAACTAGGTTAAAATGCAACTCAAAAATAAAATAAAAAAATCTTCAAAAATTTAAAAAGTGGTCAAAATAGTGGAATTTGGCCAAAAGAGGGTGGTGCTCACAACAAAGTAGTAAGTTATGTGACGGGTGCCGAACTGTACAAAATTAAATTACTAATTGCAACTAAATTGTAGTATAGGATGCAACCAGTGTCGTCTCCCAAGGAATCACCAGAACAACTAATCTTTGAAGAACTTAAGCAAGAACAAAATAAGTAGGGTTTTGTGTTGAATGCAATATACTAAGAATTAAGAAAGCAGTAAATTGAATTTATCAAATAAGAGAAAACACAATCAACTCAAGCAGACAACCAAACTCTAATCCATCCTTGTTCACTAAAGATAACCTAGATCTGATTTAATTCTTGTTTAAGTGTTACCTGGAACCCCTAACAATAACACTTAAAATTCCTACTGATTTACCAATCAGGATTCAATTAATCATGGAATTAAGACTCTAGGCAACCGCTCTATATCACTGAATCCAGATTAATTTAATAACCGAATTATCCAAGTTAACCATATATTAAAGACCTTTAAAGTATGATTATCAATCTGATTACTGTTATGAATCTAATCAACTGATTTAAATTCATACAACTCATGGAATCAAAGTACCATTCAATCACATGAAGAAGGGGAGAAGCAGTAATTCAAATTAAATTAAATCAAACCCGGTTGAAGCACAGGAACTCTGGATTGTCAAGTTTGGCTCCTCTTAAATTGATTACAAACGAACTTAGCCTTCCATGGAAGACTTGAACACAAAGCAAAGGAGAAAAAAATGAACTCAGCAAAGGAGGCAGCATCAGCTCAAGGAATTTCATATCTCTTCTGATTGTGTATGATTTGCCTCAACAACTTGAGAATATATACTAGTTGGCTGCCTCCTCTAGGTTTCCTAATGGTTTCCTAATTACAAAATAAACCTAGTTTCCTAAATTATTAATGGTAAAAACATGATCAAGCCCTAGTGTCATGTGTGGTGGCCCAATAAGTAGATGTTGGCTCAAATAAACATGCTCTGGTCCAATAGGCAGCCCTAAGGAAAGGAATCAGTCAATGCTGGGCGGAGCAGAAAATATGGACTGCTTGCACGCGAATTTCAGTTGTCCAGACGTGAGAATCAGCTTCTGGGCTCTTCATATGAAATGTGACATTTTCTATCAGCTTTCCAACGAAACTGGAATCATATCAATCGGACATCTGTACCAAAAGATATGGTGAAAAATGTAAGTAATGTCAGAATTTAACAATTAAGCAATTAAAATCTACAAGCACCAACAAGTCCAATTCTACAAAACATGTCTAAAAGCCATAGAAATACTAGAAACACACACTAAAAGACTTAGTATAAGGGAAACAAATAGTATAAAATAATATGTTATCATTATGCTTGTTAGACCATTTTCCTTCAACTGACCAAGTTTCAGGTCATTCTAAGCACATTTGCCCGTACAAAATTCTAGAAATTAACCCAAAATCGCTCGTTTTTTCTTGAAAACCACCAAGACATAGCAACGAAGGGGTTAATGAAAGGTTAGTAGTCAATTATACTCTTAATAAGATTGATCAAAATTAAAATGATCTCCGGCAACAATGCCAAAATTTGATAACTGCCGAGACTATCAAATTCTATCTATTTATAGTCAGTGCACCAAAACTATTTTCAGTATAAGGTAACACCAAGTCAAACCCTTGGATCACTCTAATTACATAATCAAATTAGGAGGTTAACGAACAGGGGGGAAGGTTTTGCAGAAATAATCAACAAAAAGTAATTAAAAATAGTAAATAGAATTAAGAAAACAGCCAATCCAGAGAATTAACCAATCTTGATTTTAATTCATCCTTGATTATAGTGGATTCATTCAATCACTAACTTAATTTTCGGCCTTAGATCACATCAAGAAGCCTCAAGATGATCCATGGATCCTCTACTAGATAAGCATCCAGAATTTGGCCAACTAAGTTTAAACAAATCAAGCATCTATTTAATTCTAGATTATCCTAAAAACCAGAATCTAACCAAGCTAAACAATTCATGAAAACCTTTGAAACATTGTTTAATCTTTGCAATTATCTTTTAACACATGAAATTTATGTAATTATCACATGAACATCCCAATCAAATTAAGCAACTCAATTAGAATTAAACAAAAGGAAGAAAAGAAATTTGATTAATAACTAAATGCAGAACAATTAAAACAGAATCTCATAATTAAACATCAAGATAGTCAAAACTTGGATTGGTTAAAGGTCTAGCCCTCCATGAATGAGAGGCAAGAATTAATTACACATAAAAGGAAAAGAAAATCTCCAGAAAGAGGAGAGGAAAAAATGAAAAACTACTCAATTGGGAATGCCCCCTACGCACTCCTGCTTTCTATCCTTGTAACCATCCAAAATATCTCAATTACAATACTATCCCTAGGTTAGAATTAATCATCTTTCTCTTAGCTTTAATTGGACACCGAATTTGCCTTAATCGGGCTTAGGATGAGAGAGTTATGCCTAATTTACTTTTAACAGCTCTTTGGACTCATCAGCCGACTTCAAGGGGCACTAACACCATCAAAATGCCACATTTTGGATAAGTGGTCTCTACAAGAGTTCAATATTATGTCTCAGCTGTCCAATGGCACCAGTTTAGGGTCCATAAGACACCCAGAGCCTAATTTATGGCCCAATCTCTTCATACAGTCCAGGATCCAGTGGCAGTATCTCTGTTCTGACTTCCAGGTTTAATATGGCCCGCTAGACACCCGAATAATCCTTGTAGCTCTGAATCATAGTTGTAGAGATTTCTCTCAAATTTCTTACAAGATAAGATTCATGATTATCAGATGTCCAAAACTCAAGTTATACCCGAAATACAAAAACAATATAAAATTCTCAATAATGCTGAAAAATACAATTAAGTCCAATTGGAACCCAAACTTATAAAATGTGGTCAATCCCAATCAATTAAGCACATAAGAGGTTTAAGAGACCAAAAATGAGGGTTAACTAATGTATTAAAATTGTGTTTATCACAACAACACTTACTTCATCCAAGTATATATCAAATTGAGACTTTTCATTGTTTGTAGTCATTTGTATCATTTCTTTATGATACTCCTGCAATTTTACAAGTATATAAACATAATGAAAACTAAATTAGATACTTGAATAGAAAATAAAAAATAATATGATGCATAATAAACATTACTCAAACTTACTTCAAGTATGGAGGGCATTGATGAGCTTGTTCCGCTCATTGTCATTGGGCCTTGTTGTGAATGAGATTAAGTACTCATAGTCATATGACTAGTCTTTTGTGAAGCAATTGAGCCCCATTCTTTACATATTCAACAAATATACTATACAAAGCATCATTCACCCTATTCACCTTGTCTTGGTCATGTGAATAAAGTCTCCTATAGCAATAGCTCAAGAAGTTCAACTTAGAGCAAGGGTCAAGGACACATCCAAGTCCAAGAGTGACACAATACTCACTCCAATATTTATCAAATTTCACCTTCATCTTTGCGGCCATATCTTTGCTCACCTCATCTTCACTATTCAAACTTTCATTCAATTTCATTTTTGTACTATAAACTTGCATGAAATACAAGTTGGAGGTGTGGTAAGATGACCCAGATATCAAGTTAGTAATTTAATAAAATGGGGCCAAGAAAGCACACATATTCTCTCTGCTCTTTCTCACTTGTCATTGGATGGGCAAAGCTTGTAACTTCTATCATTATAGGTCAAACTAGTGAAAGCAAAACGATATTTAATTGCACTTTCAAGCATCATGTAAGTAGCATTCCATCTAGTTGACACATTCAACCTCAACAAACTACCAATATAACCTATGTTCACTTCTTCAACATATTTTTGAAATTGTTTCAGCCTTCTTTCTGAAGCCCTCACATACTTAACACTTTTTCTAATTTTATATGAAGTCTCACCATCCACTTCCAAACCTTCTTGAACTATAAGATTCAAGATATGTGCGCAACATCTAATGTGAAAAAATTTACCTTTACATAACAAGCCATTTTGCAAATTAAGCTTTTCTTTCAAAATATTTTGCATGCTATCATTGGAAGAGGCATTATCCAAGGTGAGGGAAAATATTTTTGTATCTATCCCCCAATTCTTTAGGACTCCAAATGCCTTCCTTGGTAATTCATGCCTTGTATGTGTATTATCCAACTCAAAAAAAAGCAAGCAATTTACTATTCAACTTCCACTTATCATCAACAATATGAGCAGTCTTAGTCATATAACCTTCAATAGTCACAGTAGTCCATACATCAGAAGTTAAATACACTTTACTATGAATATTAGCTCAAATATCCTTTAGCTTGGCCTTTTCATTCAAGTATATAGTCCAACAATCAACCTTGGCAGTGTTTCTACTAATAGGTTTGAAATTAGGATTCAAGACTTTGTTCAACCCCCAAATGCCTTCATAATAAACATAGCTAAATGGAAAAATCATGCATTATAATACATCTAGAAAGTGCATCTCGATAAGCCTTGTGATCAAGCTTCCTAGGCCTCAACATCCTAGCATGGTCAATCAACATGGCACCCACATCATGGAACTTAGAAATCATATGACACTTTGGAAGGTGGCATCTTAAATGAGTAGTCCCCCCTGTTGATGGACAACTATATTCTTTCTCACAAGCCTTACGTCTACATTTTTCTATCCCATCTATCCAAGCAATCTTTTCAAAATAACTCCAAACCACAGAGACATTAGGCCAAGGTTTCTTCACAACATCATTATTATCATCATCATGCCTACTAGAAGTTCTTTTACTACTAGTATCAATAGTAGTACTCTTAGTCTTAGTCCTAGTACTAGTACTAGTGGAAGCACTAGTACTAGCAGAACTCTTACTAGCAGTACTAGTTTCTAACATTTGTAATTCATCATCCATAGAATCAAAATTGATTTCGAATTTCATAACTGTAATACAAACCATAGTCCAAATGCAAAATAATTATAATTATACTCAAACATATGTTATATGTACAATACAACAAATTAACAATCAAAACAATTAGATAAAATAAAATCCAAACGTGCATGTGCAACATATGTGATATGTATAAAGAAATAATCAAATAAACATAAAAATAAACAGACATATGTATTGTACAACAAACTAACAATCCAAACAATCAGAGAAAATTTTGCTTCCATTACAATTTTTTTTTTTCTCTTTTTCTTTATTCTGCAACTGTATTTGGCATTAGATGAAATTTTTGTTGACTTTTCAATTCACCACAACTTCTGCCAATGAAGACACTAGAGTGGTATTACATACTAATTAATAAGAAATTATATTCGTGGGGACGGGAACTAGTGAAGGGATTCCTCGTGTGAGTTGCTTGACTAATCCTCTAAAGAAATGGCTGGTACAAATTACAGAATATCTCTAATGAAGCAAAGTTTCTGATCATATGCAATAAGTTTCTACAATTGCTTGGTTACTTCAGGTCTGTTCAAAAGTTGTTGAACCGGGTAGCAAGAATCAGAGGCTTAACACAAGCATCCTTATTCACCATCCAAACTCCTCAGGAAGATGTAATATTCTTATAGATGCTACAAAGTAAGTTAATAAATTTACCTACGTATTATATTTAAGTTACATGAGGATAAACTATTTTGTGATACATATTCATAGAGAAATAATCAAATAAATAGAGAAATAAATAGAGAATTAAAGAACAAGTAAACAACGAGAAGAGAATTTTGAAAGAGCTAAATAAAGAGACTAAGAGAGTGAGGGGCTGAGGGCAACAAAGAGTGTGGTGTGATATACATACCGAAACTAAGAGTGATGGCAAGAGATTGATAGAGACTCAAAGAGGTACTAGGGATGGAGGCCGAAAGGAAATTGAGAGCATCAGTGGTCGTGGCGGTGCACCAGTGGCTTTTCCTTTGCGAGACACCGAGAAGGCGAGGGAGATGATACAAGTGAGAATCAAGAGAGTGAGAAGTTAGAACTTAGAAAATAATTAGGGATTTCAAAAATGGGTTTTTTTTTTTGGGTGGTTAATAGAGTAACAGTGACCGGTTCCTTCTCTTTTAATAAAGATACCATCACAGAGAGGGGGAAACCAACTTTTTCCAACCTAAATCAAGCCCATGGCAAGGTGGCTCTGCCGGTGGTGGCGGTTCCACCAAATCCAGCATTTTTAGAGAGTAAAACCTAGAAATTTTTTCAAATATGAAATCAGAGATGAAGCACAATAGAAATTGAGTTAGAGAGATAAACCCCTTTTTAGAGAGAGAAACTGAGTTAGAAAGAAAGGAATATAAAAGCAGAGAGGAACAATTAATTCTTTGCCAACGAAAATCAAATCCATGGCGAGGTGGCGCCGCTTGCAGTAGTGGTCTCCACCGCGTCCCTAACTTCTTCCCTTTTTAGAGAGAGAATAAGCCTAGAGAGAGAAACAGAGTTTGAGGAGGGGAGAAATAGAGGAATTTAAGATGAGGTTGAGGTCAAAAGGAAAGATTTTCTCACTTTGGCCACCATTTGTTAAGAAATAGCATCAAATCTATAGATCCAGGGGTGTGGATGGTTTGGGTTCATCTTCCTCCTTTGCTCTTCACTGTGTTTTTCTCTTTCACGATAAGCTTCTTCCCTTTCTTCTTAGTTATCAATTTACTTAAATGTGTTTGGTTTTTTTTAGTTTAGGTTTTATTTTTTTATTGTTTTTTTTTGGACTGGGTTTAATTTTGTGGGTTCATAGTTTTTGGGTTGGTCAATTTCATTCTCTTTTATCTTGGTTTAATTTAGTCTTGACTAACTTTCTTTTTTAGGCTCTACTATGTTTTATTTTTGGACATGGACCAACCCCCTTTTCTGTATCATTTTCTTGCTAATTGGTCTGGGNTTTTTTTTTTTTTTTTTTTTTTTTTTTTTTTTTTTTTTTTTTTTATTTGGTTGGGTTTGGTTCGACATAGACTAACCCATTAGTTTCTTCAATTTTTTTATTTTTTATTGATTAGGCCTAGTTTGGTTTGGAACACTTTTAATTGTCTCTTGTCTTTTTCTTTGAATTATTATTTCCCTTGCTATAGTCTGGGCCTGGTCCGAATTGGGTCAAGCCATTGTGTGTTTTATTTCCTTTAGTTTTACATCGCTTGTTTGATTTGGGCCTTTGCTTCTTTTAATTGGGTTAGATTATTTTTCTTTTGTTGGGTTTATCTTCTATTTAAAAGCTATATTATTCAATGTATTTCGTTTTGGGCTTTTTTTTGGGATAATTTATTTAGGACTCATGTTTTATTTCTTAGCCACTCTAATTTATTCATTTTTATAGTTTTTATTTATTTATTCTTTACATATTCTTATTATCATATTTATTTTATCTTAATAGCACTAACTTATTTTATCTTATTTATTTTACATGCTTTATGTATTTCATATTGTATTTAGTCCTTTTCCTTTTTTAAACAATCAAAGCCCCAACAACGAACTAAGTAAGGGAATAATTGTGATGACAATTTTTCCTAACTTTCCTAAGATGAGGGATAATTTCTTGGTTATGCGCCAAAAGGTTTGTGTGACCATTGAAATTCTCAATATCACTTTTATTTTTAAATTTTAATTATGGTATCTTTGTCATTTATTGTTACATTAAATTTTAACTCATTACATTTTATCACTCTTTTAACTCATTGTGCGACGTTTTGACATTTTAGAGGTAAAATGATCTCTCTAGTTTTGCCAAAAGCACTGGTGGGGCTTGAGATTGATCCCTGATAAAAATATTTTCTATGCATAAACATTTCAAAAATTAAACCCTCAGCATAAATATTATAGTTTCATTTACCCTGAAGTGTAGGTCAAAAATACCAACGAGGAAATAGTCAATGGTAGTTGTGATGAGCTGCCGAGGCTAATCAAATTAGTCAATTTATATCCGGTTCACCAAAGCTACTTGCAGCATAAGGTAACACCGAGTTGAACCATATGACCACTCGAATTGGGGAATCAAATTAGGGAGTTTAACTAACAGGGGGTTTGATTTTTGTAGAATTAATCAGCATAAAGTAATTGAAAATGATAAACCGAATTAAGGAAAACAACTAATCGAGGGAATTAACTAATCCTGATTCTAATCCATCATTGATTACATAGAATCCATCATCGATTAATTAGTATTCAACAAATTAAGCATCCACTAATTCCAAATTAACTTAAGTCCAGAATTCAACCAAGCTTAAACAATCCATCAAAAAACTTTGAAACATTGTTTAATCTTTACAGTTATCTTTTAACATATGAAATTAAGCAATTATCACATGAAAAATTAACCAACCAAATTTAAGCAACTCAATTAGAATTAAATCAAAAGGATGGAAAGAAACTTGATTAACAATTGAATGCAAGAACAATTAAAGTAGAATCTCAGAATTAATAATCAAAATAGCCAAAACCTGGATTGATTTAAATGATTAGCCCTCCATGAACATGAGGGAATAATCCATTACAAAAAAGGCAAAGAAAACTACTAGAGAGAAAAGAGGCAAAGAAAAATTGCACAAAATGAGAATGTATGACCTACGGATGCCTCTTTTCTTATTTAAAACTATCTAATTTACCTACACACCAAGATTACCCCTAGGTTAATATGAATCTCCTGGGCCTTAGCTTTAATTGGGCACTGGTTTTGCCTTAATTGGGCCTAGGATGAGAAAGTTAGGCATTTTACTCTTAACAGCTCTCTGGACTCATCAGTTAACTTCAAGGGGAAATAAAATATCTAAACGCCACATTTTGGAGAAGTGGTCTTCACAGGAGTTGAAGATGTATGTCTCAGCTTTCCAATGGAACTAGTTTTGGGTCTATACGATACCCATAGCCCAATTTATGACCCAAACACTTCATACAGGTCAGGATCCAGTGACAGCATCTCTGCTATGACTTCCAAGTTAAATATGACCTACTGGACACCCAAATTAGATTTGGAGCTCTAAATCAAAGTTTTAGAGAATTCTCTCAGCTTTCCTACAAGATAAGATTCAAGATTATCAGATGTCTAGAACATAAGTTATACCCGAAATACAGAGACAATGTAAAATTCCCAATAATGTTGAAAAACACAATTAAACCCAATTGGAACCTAACTAATGAAATGTGGCCCAACCCTAATCAATTCAGCCCAAAAGAGGTTTAAGAGACTAAAAATGAGGGTTAATTACTGTATAAAAAATGTGTTTATCAAATTCCCCCACACTTAGCTTTTACACGTTTCAGGCAAACTTAGAACTTCAAAACTAGGAAACAATGAAAAACAAACAAACTAACTCAAAAAATAAAGACTCAATTCCCAATTATATTCAATAAATGCACAAGTTCACAAGCAAGAAAAGCAATCAAAGATTCAAGGGAGTCAAAACATTCATGAGATAAAATTTCTTCACATCCCAAACTAACAAACAAGGTAACTTCAATTGAAAAGCATGAGTCAAGAATAATTGATCCTCACAAGATATACTCTCAATCCCTTAAGTGTTTAGAAAGTAAGTATTTCACTCAATGAAACTCATGAAGAAATGCACTACCATAAGTTTGTTTATCTTCTACTTCTCCACTACTCAAACACATGCACACACAAATCAAGAGGACTTTATTCAAGGTTGCAATAGGGCCAAGGTAAGGGAAAGGAATAATATGATTATAACAAGCTAAGTACCCTAAGAGAATAAAAGAGCATTGGGGAGGAATTCAAATGACAAACATGAAATTTTTCCCAACTTCTAAGAATGTAAAGCATATTTTTCTTTCTTTTCACATATTCCTTTCTTTTTCTTTTCTTTCACAACCTTCTCACATCACAATTGGCTCTTTTCACAATTATTCTTTTTCTTTTGATTTTCTTTAATACAATTGGCTTTTTTTCTTTCTTTCTTTAACTAAACACTTTGCATATTGCACATCAAATTTCACAACCTCTACACTTGTACTATTAGCTGCCCACAAGCACAAAGGCTCCTCAAATGAACCAATGCTCTTATATTCCTTAAGGTAAGGTAAAAATATGGTTTTTTGCAAAGACATATGCAAATAATGAGCTAAGACAAATGATAGGCAAATAGGCTCAACGGGGTTAAACAAAGGAAAATGATGCAAGGTTGGCTATTTGGAAAAGTAGTTAAATCAAGAAAGAATGCCTTAATCATATTCATATACACAAGTGAAAATACAGCCTCAAAAAGAATCAACGCAAGTTCTAGAGTGATCAATATCCATGAGTGAAAATCACACAAGAAAGAAAAGAATGACACAAATGCTAAATACATCCATCAAAAGGCTCAAAATCTCACAAGACATACATCTATCAACTTAATCACCAATCAACATCCAAAACCAAGCATGTGAAATTAAGGAAAGAAAACAAATTATTTAATCATACTATGAACCTTGAATTGCAATTACTTCAAACTTATAACTTCACAAATCCTAAAACTTCATTGGAAGACAATTAAAAACAAAAAAAATCAGCAAGACAATTAAATAGAAAACAGAAAACAACAACAGAAAACATAATGTAAACCTCCCCTACACTTAAATTTTGCATTGCCCTCAATGTAAAAGCTTCAAAAAATAGCAACATTTCTCAATTATCATCAATCAAACAAAAACAAGTAAAATAAGAGAGAGAAGAAACATCCTTATCAAGTGAGGTAGATGACTTCTTGCAAGTAGACCTCATCCATTATGTCCACTTGAACTCCCTTATAGAATGGCTTGAGGCGATATCCATTGACTTTGAAAGCTTTGTTGGTTGCCTCACTTGTAATCTCCACCACACCATAAGGAAAGACCTTAGCAACCACAAATGGACAAAGTCACCTAGAACGGAGCTTGCCCAAGCATGAGCTTGAGGCGTGAGTTATAAAGGAAAATTTTTTAGCCAATGGAAAACTCCTTCCTTAGCAACATCTTATCATGAAACATATTGGTCTTGTCCTTGTAGATCTGGGAGTTCTCATAAGCTTTCAACTGAAGCTCTTCAAGCTCTTGGAGATGGAGCTTCCTTTGGGATCTGGCTAGGATCAAGTCAAGGTTGCACTGCTTTACCGCCCAATATGTCTTGTGCTCAATCTCCACTAAAAGGTGACACGTCTTGTCAAAGACGAGCCTATAAGGTGACATACCTATAGGAGTCTTGTAGGCGGTCCGATAAGCCCACAATGCATCATCCAGACAAATACTCCAGTCTTTACTATTAGGTTGTACAGTTTTCTCTAAAATTTACTTGATCTCCCTATTTGACACCTCGGCTTGCCCATTGGTTTGTAGATGATAGGGAGTCGACACCTTATGTACCACACCATATTTTCTTAGCTAAGCCACTATATGCTTATTGTAGAAGTGAGAGCCTTGGTCACTAATGATTGCTCTCGGAATGCCAAACTTGCAGAAAATGTGAGTCTTGACAAAATCTAAGATAACACGAGAATCATCAGTTTGGGTAGCCTTGACCTCTACCCATTTAGAAACGTAATCCATAGCTAACAGAATGTACACAAAACCAAAAGAACTAGGAAAATGACCCATAAAATCAATATCCCAAACATCAAATATTTCACAAAATAGTAAAGGTTGTTGAGGCTTCTCATTCCTACGGGAAATATTACATGTCATTGTGCACACAGCTTACAAAAATTGTATGCATCATGAAACAATGTATGCCAATATAATCCAGAGTCTAAAATTTTTCTAGCAGTGCATTAGGGTCCAAAATGACCACCACATGCAGAAGTATGACATAATTGTAAAATAGACTTAAACTCATGTCCAGGCACACACCTCCTAATGACTTGGTCACTATATAATCTCCATAGATAAGGATCATCCCACACATAATGCTTAGTTTTACTTTTAAGCTTATCTACTTGATGCTTCTTAAAATAAGTAGGCAATTCAAAAGCAACTAAGTAATTTACTAAATCAACATACCAAGTATATTTACCTTGCAGCTGATAAAGCTGCTCATCCGGGAAGGTCTCTTTTATGCGGAGGTGACCCATGACCAGTAGAATCCGACTTAAATGATCTGCAACCAAGTTTTATGCTCTGCTCTTATATTTGATCTCAAGGTCAAATTCTTGCAAGAGTATCATTCACCTAATAAGCCTAGGCTTTGCATCCGGCTTCTTGAGCAAGTACTTCAAAGCTTTATGGTCAAAGAAAACAATTACTTTAGAATCAAGCAAATAAGCACGAAATTTATCTAAAGCAAAAAAATAGCCAAAAGCTCTTTCTTTGTGATAGTGTAATTCACTTGGGCAGCATCCAAAGTGCGAGAGACATAGGAGATCACGTGGGACAACTTGTCCACTCACTGTGCAAGGACATTGCCTACTGCAAAATTGGAAGCATCGCACATCAGCTTAAAGGGAAACTCCTAGTTAGGTGGCTGAATGATGAGAGGGGAGGTAAGACTCTGCTTCAGCTGATCAAAGGCAGCTCTGCCCTGCTTATCAAATTTGAACTCCACTTCTTTTTGGAGAAGTCTGGACAATGGAAGAGCAATCTTGCTGAAATCTTTGATGAATTGCCTGCAGAACCCTACATGACCAAGAAAAGGACACACTTTCCGCACACATGTGTGGTAGGGAAAAAAGGCAATAACATCAATTTTAGCCTTATCTATTTCAATTCATTTGCTAGAAACTACATGCCCTAAAACTATGTCTTGTTCTACCATGAAATGACATTTCTCAAAATTAAGAACAAGGTTAGTCTTAATGCATCTATCAAGTACTCTAGCAAAGTTGTCTAAACATACATCAAATGGGGAATCATAAATAGTAAAGTCATCCATAAATACTTCCATGCAGTGTTCTAAAAAATTAGAAAAAAAAATATTTACCATACACCGCTGGAATGTACCTAGGGCATTACAAAGGTCGAAGGACATTCTTCTATATGCAAATGTGCCGAATGGATAGATAAAGGCAGTTTTCTCTTGATCCTCTGATGGTTAATTTTTATGAACTTGTATTCAATTGAAACAATGCTACAAACATTCTAGGCAAGTATACCTATCATTTTGTAGAATAGCTTAATTGAGTACGGATGTCAATCCCACGAGAAACTATAGCTATTAGTAATAATCCTTTTTTCTATTATCTAATCTCAGAATTTCGGTTTGATAAAGGAACTAATTAATCTAAGTTAATATAAACAAGATAATAAAGTAATAACAAATAATTTGATAGATTTATCAATTGAAGGATAGGTCTAAATGAAAAACCCCCTAGGGCAAACATTGCACTTTCATCTTTAACTCAGTGGGCACCACTTCTTTACTTAGACTGATAGGAATCCCTAAATTATGTCTTAATCTTTTTCAAGCAATAAGACATCTATTCCTTGGTTGATTGACTGAAATCTCTTCCTAATCAAAACCCCTAAGAAAGCATTAGTTGTGTTTTATGGATTCCCTTAGTACATTGACTCAAATCAGAGGACTTATGTGAATCCTATCTCTAGTGATCCCAAGCAAATCCCATTGTCTACAAGTGATCTTATCCAAATTACAATTTTTCAATCTATAAAATGGAATCTGGTGTTAAATCAATGGCTAGCATCATCAACTCAACACAAATAATAATCATAGACAATTCCAAGAATGAAAGATGTATTCCCATTGAATCAAAAGAATCAGAATACAAATGTATTTCTAGGGTTCATCCTATCTAAATCTTTACAAGTTAGTTTATGATAAAATCTAATCAAAACAATACAGAGAAGACAAGATGGAATCAGGTAAAAACTCATTCTCATGAAGTTCTTGCAATGGGTTGATCTTCCATCTTGCTCTTCTTCCAGCCTCTAGGGTTGGACTCCCGCCTCTGGCTCTGAATCGTGCCTCTGAATATCCAAAAAGACGGAGCTCATGTCTTCCCCTCTTGATTGCATATATATTCTAATCTAAAACTAGGGTTTCACCTTCAGTAGCTCGAACACGGCCTCGACACGGCCATGTTCATTAAATGGGGCTGGGCGTGTTCTTAAAATGCTTTCTGGACCTCGAACACGACCTCGACACGGGCGTGTCCTGCGCAGATTCTGGCCGTGTTCCTCAGAAAATGGAGGAAAGCTCTGGATGCTGGACACAAGCATAACACGGCCGTGTCATGGCCATGTTGGTCAGACACGGGCATAACACGGCCATGTCGTGGCCGTGTTCCCTGTCTGCTTATCAGCTTCTTCTTATTTCTCTCCCTTTTTCTCCAGAAAATCCATAGAATTCTTCCATTTGCTTGATAATTCAGAGAAACACCTGATACACAAATAATAGGATTAAATACCATGTTTAAAGCGAATTTGCTCAAATATAAGTAAAAATCTATTGATAAAAACATGGCATTTAAAGGCCTAAAAAGCATATATCAAATACCCCCACACTTAAGCGATTGCTTGTCCTCAAGCAATTCGAATCAGAACATGTCTCTTTACAAGCTCTATCCATGGGGAAACGATTAAATTCAAAGAAGTTAATGCTATGAACTTTACCCTAAGCAGCTGCACTATTCAATTCCTATGCTCAGCTCATGAACCCAGTTATTGATCCACAGCATTGTCTTAGCTCACCCGTCTGTATCTGAATGGAATTACCCTGTACTTATTGATATGATCTAAACTTGACAGAAATATAAAGTATGCTACTAATTTTCTTTTTCTTTTTCTTTTTATTATTTTTTTCTTTTCTTACATAGTTGGGGTTCCTAGGATGTGGTGTCCGGTCATTGTCTGTGACCCACATTCAACTAGTTATGCTTCATTGGCATGCTCATAACCTTCTCCAGTTTTAGGCACAGAAGGTAGAGGAGCAGAGCCCCATTATGCTCAAAATAGCTACTTAAATAATTTTTTTTTTAGATGTAATGAAAACATAGGGAATTATCCATATCAGACATTCAGGGTTAACTACTACAAGGGTGTATTTCAATGTCCCAAATCCATTGAACCTAAGTGGTTACCTCATAATGCAGCTAGCTAAAAGGCAAAATACTAAGCAAACATACTTAAACACAGCATAGAAAGAATAAAATTCCCCAGGAAGATCACTTCAAGAGCACATGATCCTAGTTCGAATTACTTCAAACATATACATCTTGTTCAGTTCATGCATCATAGTCAAACATTCCAAGTTCAAGCATAGATATACCCCCCACACTTAAGTAATACATTGTCCTCAATGTATGAAAAGTTAAATTTAAAAGGACAGAGACTCCCTGAGTGAAGAGGTTCTTGACGTTCTGAACAAGTGAGGGTGACATCCCAGTAAGATAGAAGGTGAGACTGCAAAGAAAATGATACACTAGAAAAAGGGTTAAACAGTCAAGAAAAATAAAATTTACTGAAATATTAAACTATTAAAAATCATGCCAAAAAGAAAGTATCAAAAAGAAATAAAGAAAAATAAACTAATCCCTAGGTTGATCTCTGGATTGCTCAGAGTGTGTCTCTGTAGAAGGCAAGTCAGGTGGCGGAGCAGGTGGTGCTTGGGAGGAAGGGCGTGGGCGAGGAATGGGTGCAACCGGAGGAACTAGATTTGCATCCTCGTCTGCGTCGTGGAAGTGAGATGAGCTGGGTGGTGATGGTGGCTGAAGTCCCATGCTCTGGCACATCAACTACAAGGTAAACTGGACCCAAGACATCCATTGTACCATATCATGGCGCATCTGGTGGTGGTCCACGACGAGGTTGTTGAGTCGTGCCCGCGTTCCATCAACCTCTACCTCAATGCTGCTCAGCTGCCGCTCGACAGCGGTGGGTTTTCGATCCTCCTCCTCGGGTGATGTAAAGTGAACTCCCGGAAATGGTTGTGATGATGGAGGAGCTGAGGTGCTAGGGCTTGCTGTAGGTGGGTCCTCGAGGTGACTGGCAAGGGGGTCGTTCGCTCAGGCTCCTCTGTGGCGTCAGGGGATGGTCCCTCTGCTGGTGATGGCTCATGGACTGCTCGTGGAGGAGCACCGACTAGAGCTAGGTAGGTGCCCTGTGAGTCCGTGCGGCGCTCAACTATCCCCATGGCCTTCAGGGTGTCCATCCCTAAAGGCAGAGGCTGGCAGGCAACAGTAAGAGTGGACTCTTCACCTAGAATATCCAGGTTTCGAGCCAAACGAGTGATCACAGATCCCCCACCGGTAGCGCCAAAGTTCCCCCTTTGTAAGTACCCTCTGACTAGCTGAAGGAATGCATAGCCGAGGCGGCAATGATGCTGCTCGTGGATACACCTCAGGTAGAACATGTCTCTCTTGCTCACCACTCCAGTGCTCTCTCGCCTCGCAGTCAATGAATGCACTAAAAGCTTATGTATGAAGCGGAGGGCTGGTGAGTGAAGGGTGGAGGCCTTAGACCTTGTGGCCTGGTATGTGGCCTCAGTGCTGATGGTCCACCAGTAATCTACAGGCTCTGAGGATGGTGAATGCCAGTCCATGTCACAAGAGTCTGAGACAAAACCCTGCTCAGCTAGTCCTGCTGCCTCTGTGAACTCCTGGAGGTTCATACTCTGCATGAAGGTGCCGAGGCGGAAACGGATGGTGTCCGGCTCTTGCCACGTGGTATGGGAAGCTGTGAATGTGCCGTTAATCTCCATTGTGGCGAGAAACTCCAGAATGAGTTCTTGGTATGCTGATTCGCGTATCTCAAAGACGCTGCTCCACTGGCTAAAGCTGAGAAGGTGGCGCACCTCCTGATCCAAGCCCAACTCCTGTAGTACTATCCACTCCAGGTAATGGTTGGGCTCAAATGGTTTTGTGGATAGTTTGGCGAGTCTCTCCTTGTGCTCAGCTCCCTGGAATCGAAGGAAAAGGTGCACGGAGGTGTCAACCGCTCCGGATCTTCTCCTCTTGGAAGGTGGGGAAGGTGACTCCTGAGGTGTGGGGCGGTTTTTGCTTGGCTGCAGCTTCTCTCGGCGTGGCTGTGATGCCTCAGTACGTTTCGTCATGGTGGTTTCCTATAAGAACAATTTAACCAAATGAGTCCCATAGCATGGAAACTTTGTAAACAGGACAACCACCGCATGTAAAAGAAATTCATTCACAATGCAAGTCTTATAAAACATTGGGCAATTTCAACTTTGAAAATGCATGTCTGAATGAAAAATACTAAGCCTAGCAATGTTCCATAGAGTATAGCAACAGTGAGATTCAGCAAATCCCATATTGGCCATTCAGTTTCCCCAGTATGGACAAAATCCACATATCAGACAATTCTGCAGCTATATGTCAACTTTACTACATCAACAATTGCCCCCAAATTTTCCAAATTTTAACAGTTAAGTAGCAGCAATTCCACAGCAATAATTCATTAGTAGCATTTCAACAATGGCCCTTCTTTATATTACTGACAAAAGCACAAACAACACATTTTCTATTGAATTTAACAAGTTCCAAAACGTGAATTTATGCACAGGCAATGAATCAACAGATAAGCAGTCATTCCCACAGCAATAATGCAAAATATCAATGCCCAAAGTACAGTTAAGAACTCAACTTAAAAAAAAAAATTGCCAGTAATTTATCAAGTCTAACAGCAAAGATAAGAAATCAAAATGTATCATAAGCGATTTGTTCCCATAGTGCTTGATAAGAACAAAAACAACATCAAATTTCTAGTAAATGAGCAAGTTCCACAGCTCCATATCATTTGATGCCTTCATGATAAATCATAGTAATACATGAACACTGACTCAACAGCATTCATTCCTACAATGAACCATTCCCACAAAAATAGTTATAAATAGCAGGATGTGAGATAGATGAACCAGTTTTCCAAAATCACAAATTCCCTCAATATATGCAGATTCTGCAGTAGCAATCCCCAATATCTTACAATTGTTCATCTGACAGTTAACACTCCCCCACATTTTCATACTAAACGAAATGGGTAATACACATCAAACATCCAATCACAGTAATGGGGATTGCAAGAAAAATAACAAGAGTGCAATCATTGGCCATAGCACAACAGCAATTCCCCTGGTAAATTAACACAATAATAGTTATCAATGGCCATGAGCAATAAATCAGCAGGCATTCCCCAAGCAAGAATTATCACTGGCAGTGTCCACATTACTGGGAATTTCAATAAAATAAACAGATTCTTCAACAACCAGATTCCCAAAACCAGCAACCAGTAATGCCAAATTTTTCTAATAATTGATCAGCTTGCAATTTACATTCCCTTACACTAACCTATGGAATAAAACCAGTAATTGTCCCCCACTAACAATTAAGCAATCTAAATATCAATTCCTATAGGATATCAGCCAAGTTACCCACAACACAATGTAACAATATCAAATTTAAATTCCCCAATAGTTAGAAATTCCGCAACAGCAATCCCAAACTTGTATTTTTGTTTAATATGCATCTTACAGTTAACCATCCCCCACATTCCCTCACTAAGAAAATAGGTAAAATGCATCCAACATTCAACTGAAACAATATAGTAATACGCATAAGAATGAAGGAAAATTTAGTTAAAACAACTCAGAAATACAAATAAGAGGGAAGGAAGAGTCCATACATGTGAGTGAAGAACTAAATCTAAAACTATGCGTGAAGAAAAACTTGACAGAATGCCTAAGGATAGGGCGGTGGAAAGATTCAATTGAGCAAGAATTTTAGGCTTAATGCAGAGGGGTTTGGCCGGAATTGAATGTAGGAGTGCCGGTGGGGTTAGGGATGTGGGGGAGAGTGAGAGAAATTTTGGGGATTTCAGAAATGCCAAGCGACCCGCGTATGAGAATTTTAAAAGTGGCATGGGAACACGCCCCCAACACGGCCGTGTTGTGTGGGCGTGTTGGTTCTGGCTAGGAAACATGGGGGAGAACATGGGCGTGTCTGAGAAGTTTGGTTCAACACGGGGTAGACACGCCCGTGTATCGGGCCGTGTTTGAAGAGTAAAATGGCCTTTAAGTGACACGGGCGTGCTAAAATACTTACCTGGAATGGACATGGGTGTGTCTGGTTGGTTTCATTCTGGACACTTGACACGACCATGAACACGGCCGTGTTAATGGCCGTGTTCTCCAATTGGAGCCTCTTCAATGCGCACACAGGGTAGAACACACCCATGTTCCTGCATTCTGAGTAGCATTGCTGTGAGACCAAAGCTAAACTTTAGTAATACCATTACACCATCCAAACAAGATTTAACCAAAAAGAACATCAACAAGAAAAATTAAATTACACACTAGCAAAATTAAACTAACAAAAACATAAAGATAATAACACTAAGCTAATGCAATATACAAGGAGAGAAAAACATAAGTTACTAAGATAAACAAAATGGAAAGTAAAAGAGAAAGGATAGAGAGCTTGGATTGCCTCCTAAGAAGTGCTTCTTTACAGTCCTTTAGCTGGACTTAGGTAGAGACTCTGATGCTCTTTCAGACATCAACTTGACTAGCTGGCCAATTTGAGTTTCAAGGTTGTGGATGGAAGCCTCTTGATTTCTCAAGGCTGTGTCAATGCCTTGAAACCGATTTTCTGATGATGTTATGTATTTAGAAAGCTGATCTTCAATGGTGAGCTTCTGTGATGGGTTAGGAGATTGTTGAAATCCAGGCGAGGGACCTTGTCTTTGCTGCCCTACATTGCTCCAAGAAAAATTTGGGTGATTCTTCCACCCAGGATTATATGTGTTGGAGTAGGGATTATTTGGCACTCGAGTTCCCAAGTAATCCGCTTGTTCTATTGCTAGTCCTGAGGTGGTTGCTTGGCATTCGTGATTGAAATGTCCCCCGCCACAAATATCACAACTCATCACAGGTGATGGTGGAGTAGGTCTGCCTATATCCTAAATCTTCTTAGTCAAGGCCTCAATTTTTGCCTCTAAAGAGGTGGCAATACCAACATTGTGCACTCCTCCTGATTTGGCCTTCATTCTTTGGGTTCCCCATTGGTAATGGTTCATAGCAATGTCATCAATCAGCGTCCTCAGTTGTTCAGGAGTTTTGAAGCTTGTAGTTCCTCCTGAAAAGGAATCAATTAGCTATCTAGTCCCAAAACTGAGACCACTCTGAAACGTTTGCATCTGAACTCCCAAGTCCAGACCATGATGTGGGCATTTTCTCAACAATTCATTCCATCTCTCTCATAGTTCGTAGAGTGATTCACCATCTATTTGCTGGAAGGAGAAAATATCATTCCTAAGCTTGGCTGTTCTTGCTGGAGGGAAGTACTGGCCTAGAAATTTTTCAGTTAGCTCAACCCATGTCTTGATAGACCCCAGAGGTAGTGTCTTCAACCATGACTTTGCCTTACCCCTTAGTGTAAAGGGGAAGAGCCTCAGTTTAATTGCATCCTCACTAGCTCCGTTGATCTTGAAAGTATCACAAATCTCCAAGAAGTTTGTGATGTGAGTATGGGGGTCTTCATCCGGTAAACCATCAAATTGCACAAGCTGCTGCACCATCTGAATGATGTTCTGCTTGATCTCAAAATTATTGGTTGTCACCAGAGGTCTTGTTATGCTAGACTCAGTTCCAGCAGTTGATGGCCTTCCATAATCCCCAATAGTTCGTGGTCTTTCTTGGTCAGCCATGGTAGGTTCTTCTATGACAATAGGCTCAGATGGTTGGCCTTGCAACTGGATAGCCTTGTTCCTTGATTTTCTCACCACTGTGCATTCAATTTCTGGGTTCAACTCAAGGAGCTTCTTCTTGCTACTTCGGGTCATGCATCAGAAAGACTAGCTCTTACTGAGATCAAACACAGGCAATGATAAGAAAGAGGCGCAAGGCTAACCAACAGAAAATGCCCACTTTTTTTTTTTTTTTTTTAGAAAAGAAAAATGACTAGAGTAATAAAAAGTAAATGTTCCTAATATTATAGTTCCCCGGCAACGGCGCCAAAAACTTGATGGTTAATTTTTATGAACTTGTATTCAATTGAAACAATGCTACAAACATTCTAGGCAAGTATACCTATTGTTTTGTAGAATAGCTTAATTGAGTACGGATGTCGATCCCACGAGGAACTATAGCTATTAGTAATAATCCTTTTTTCTATTATCTAATCTCAGAATTTTGGTTTGATAAAGGAACTAATTAATCTAAGCTAATATAAACAAGATAATAAAGTAATAACAAATAATTTGATAGATTTATCAATCGAAGGATAAGTCTAAATGAAAAACCCCTCAGGGCAAACATTGCACTTTCATCTTTAACTCAGTGGGCACCACTTCTTTACTTAGACTGATGGGAATCCCTAAATTATGTCTTAATCTTTCTCAAGCAATAAGACATCTATTCCTAGGTTGATTGACTGAAATCTCTTCCTAATCAAAACCCCTAAGAAAGCATTAGTTGTGTTTTATGGATTCCCTTAGTACATTGACTCAAATCAGAGGACTTATGTGAATCCTATCTCTAGTGATCCCAAGCAAATCCCATTGTCTACAAGTGATCTTATCCAAATTACAATTTCTCAATCTATAAAATGGAATCTGGTGTTAAATCAATGGCTAGCATCATCAACTCAACACAAATAATAATCATAGACGATTCCAAGAATGAAAGATGTATTCCCATTGAATCAAAAGTATCAAAATACAAATGTATTTCTAGGGTTCATCCTATCTAAATCTTTACAAGTTAGTTTATGACAAAATCTAATCAAAACAATACAGAGAATACAAGATGGAATCAGGTAAAAACTCATTCTCATGAAGTTCTTGCAATGGATTGATCTTCCATCTTGCTCTTCTTCCAGCCTCTAGGGTTGGACTCCCGCCTCTGGCTCTGAATCGTGCCTCTGAATATCCAAAAAGACGGAGCTCCTGTCTTCCCCTCTTGATTGCATATATATTCTAATCTAAAACTAGGGTTTCACCTTCAATAGCTCGAACACGGCCTCAGACACGACCGTGTTCATTAAATGGGGCTGGGCGTGTTCTTAAAATGCTCTATGGACCTCGAACACAGCCTCGACACGGGCGTGTCCTGCACAGATTCTGGCCGTGTTCCTCAGAAAACGAAGGAAAGCTCTCTAGATGCTGGACACAGGCATAACATGGCCATGTTGGTCAGACACGGGCATAACACGGCCATGTCGTAGCCGTGTTCCCTGTATGCTTATCAGCTTCTTCTGATTTCTCTCCCTTTTTCTCCAGAAAATCCATAGAATTCTTCCATTTGCTTGATAATTCAGAGAAACACCTGATACACAAATAATGGGATTAAATACCATGTTTAAAGTGAATTTGCTCAAATATAAGTAAGAATCTATTGATAAAAACATTGCATTTAAAGGCCTAAAAAGCACATATCATCCTCCAAGGCTATGTGAATCTGGAAATAGCTTGAGAAGCCATCTAAGAAGCAGTAATGAGACTTCTCTGCCAATCTCTTTAACATTTGATCGATGAAGGGCAGAGGGAAGTGATCCTTCCTAGTTGTTTGGTTGAGTCTTCTGTAATCAATGCAGACTCGCCAACTGTTTTGCACTTTGGTGGGAATCAACTCATTCTGCTCATTGGCTACTACTATTATGCCACTTGCACTAGACTCACCCACTTGCTCTCTGAAATGAGTTAAATAATGCTAGTTGATAACAACTTATTGACTTCTTTCTTTACCACATACAGAATCAACGGGTTAAGTCACATTTAAGGCTACCTCACTAGTTTTGCTTCTTTCTCCAATAGAATCTAATGCATGCAGGTGGATGGGCGAATACTATGAATGTCTGCAAGGGTCCAATCGATTGCTTTTTTACGCTGCTTCAAAATCTGCAACAGCTTCTCTTTTTTGCTCAGGTTGCAAATTTTTGGCTATGATCACTAGTAGCTTCTCTTATTCTGCTAGAAAGGCATACTTGAGGTTGTCCGATAATAGTTTCAGCTCTAGTGTAGGTGGCTGCTGCACATAAGGAACTAATTTGGTTGGAGAAATCAAATTCGTTGTTTGAATCTCAGCAACACCTGCAATATCTACACTATGCTTCAAAACAATCTCATCATATCCCAACAAATCAGAAGAGAAAAATGTAGTATTTCCCATGTATTTAGCAATTTCAGAATAGGCAACACAAATTCTATTACAATTATTACATCCAGAACACTCTAAAGTGTCTAGAAGTCCTACTATATCAAGAAATTCAGCTACCAAATTAGCATGCATATCATCAACTAACAAGTCTATTACACTTATTTGGAAAAATAAATGCTCTTCCAAAGGATATTTCATGGCATCAAATAAGTTGAAACGAATCACAGTATCACCAAACTCCATGGAAATGGTATGATTGGTGTTGTCGCTTAACCAATTAAATTAAACCGAATCCCCTAATTAGAATGCAATAGAGGGCATAATCCGGGTTTGTCTCGCAATGAATGCAATGTGTAATCAATAATTTCAAGTTAAAAACAGGGGATTTTTGAAACAAGATTATAATAGTAAATTGCAGAATTAAACAAAGATTAATGTAGTTGATTAAAGGCGTAACCTAGCTAGACATCAATCAAAAACCGGTTTGATTCATCCTAGATTAACATGAGTGATTAAGTCTTAATGTAGCAATGCTAATTGAGTTTAATCACAACTGAAATCTCTAATTGTGACTAATTATTCCTACTAAGTTATCACTTAGAATTTGATTAACCACATACAATCACTAATCTTGTAATCACAAAGACTAAGCAATTAGTGATTAATCTAAAAATCGAACATCAATTAACATAGCATAGCTACTTTGAATTCTAACCACAGATTAAAGATTGATCAATATAAATTTTATTTCTTACTTCAATATCCATATAAATCACAAAGATCTCCATGAATTCATACAAAGATTAAAGCAAGACAGAAATTCAAAGAAGAAAAAATTGCATTAAGTTTAATCCAATTAAGAACATAATCTCAAAATCAAAACCGAATTTAATCAGGAGTCTAACTTGGTTAGAAGGATTCTACTCCTCCATGGTCATGAAATCCAAGCTCCAATGGAGAAGTGCAGTCATAAATCAAAGAGCTCCAAACTTTTCAAGAGAGAAAACAAAAGCTGCCTAGTCTAGAATTGATAACTTGTCTGCCTCATTTCTCTGCTTATAACTTCCTAACTTTCATGCACACCTAATTTACCCCTAACCTCGTTTAAACCTCTGGACCTCAACTTCAAATGGGCTCCAGTTTGGGCCTAATTGGACCTGAATTGAGGAAGTTAAGCCCATTTAAGTCTATCTAGGTCCATATAGGTCTCTGGACTAATTAGCCATTTTCGATAGGCAATAAGACCATCTTAACTTCATAATTTGTTGAACCTCCCTTCATAACAATTGAAGTCCTGCACCTTATCTTTCCAAAGGGACTGGTTTCAAGTCCATACGACATGCACAACACAAGTTATGGTCCAAACACTGCATGTGGGTCAGAATCCAGCGGCAGCAACTCTACTCTGACTTCCAGGTTATATTTGACCCATTGAACCTCTAAATTGGCCTTGGAGGTCTAAATGAAAGTTGTAGATAATCCTCTTAGCTTTCCTACAATGCAAGAATCACAATTTTTAGATATCATAACTAAAGATATATCTGAAATACAGAATAGTGTCAAAACCCTAATAATGCTGAAAAACACACTTAAGCCCAATTTGAACCTAATTAATGAAATATGACCCAAGCCCAATCAAATAAGCCCAAAATAAGATTAGGAGGTTAAAAATGAGGATTAATTAATATATAAAAATACTGTTCATCAAATTCCCCCACACTTATCCTTTGCACGTCTCGGGCAAACTAGAGTTAAAACTAGGAAAGAAGGAAAACAACTAAAACAACTAAGAGTTCATTTCCTAACAACAACTTTCAAGAATGTAAAAGTTAAGTGAGCAAGAAGAACAATCAAGAAATTAAAAGAATCAAAACAATTATGAATCTATTTCTTGCACTTTCAATCAACAAGCATGGTGAATTCAAATGAAGTGAAGAACTAAGAAAGATAGAACCTCACATAAGATACATTCTCAATCCTTCAAGTGTTTAAAGGGGTTATTGTTTCACTCAAATCACATCATGACAATTTGTACTACTATAAGCTTGCTTATTTTCTAATCTCCACTACTTTAAACACATGTATGCACAAATCAGAAGGACTTTATTTAAGGATGTAATGGGGCCAAGGACCAAGGGAAAAGAAAGAATTAAATATGGATATGGCAAATTAAAACCAAAGAGAGCATGAGAACATTGGGAATAATGAGTCAAAACCAACACTACACCCAAAAGCTCTATGCAATTTTCTTTACACACTTCTTCCTCTTTGGAAGGCAAACCACTACTTTTATTCTCTTTTTCTTTGCATTTTCTTTTTCTGATTTTTTTTTTAAACAGAATTTTCTTTCCTCTTTCTTTTGGCTAACATTTCTTTGTCTTTACATTTCATATAGCCACTTTCCTTCAAATTTCACAAATCCTCCCCCTTACACTTAGAACTTTATCCGTTCCGGACAAATAGAACTCATTAATTGATCAACCAATGCTTTCATACTCCCTAAGGTAGATAGAAACATGATTTTTTTTTTTTTTGTGTATGAGTTAAATGAAAGAATGGAAAAAAATAGGCTCAAAAGAGAAATCAAGGGAAATGATGTTAGGAAGGCTATTTGACTATCTAGCTAGAAAGAAGAAAATATGGCCTTCATCACATTCATGCATGCAAATGACAATGTAGTCTAAAAAAGAAGCAAAATAAGTTCTAGAGCAATAAACATCATGAGCACAATGCACACAAAAAAGGAATATAGAATGACAATAGGTTCAAAAACTCACTAGGTATGCTCCATCAAACTTAATCTATCACATCAAATTCCATCACCAAATTAGCTAACTAAAAGATGCAAGAATCTATTCAACCATGTTAGAAACTTCAAAATGACAATTGCTTCAAGCTCACAAATTCTACAATTCTCAAAGTGCTATGAAAAATACAAAAAGGAAAGGTGGAAAGATGAGTAGAATGAGAGTAAAGCAAAACAACAAAACAGAATGGAAAACAACTAAGAAAAAGGCGGGACAGCGAATCAAGAAAGGATATCGAACCAAAATTCTGCACAGAAGCTCAAGAAGAAGCGTGAACAGAATTTGGAATATGCTGAACCACACCAAAACAGCAAACAGAGAAGGGAAGAATAACAGAAAACACAAAACAAACACGTAAAACAGAACCAACAAACAGAATTAAAAACATCAACAGAACAAAACTAAACAACAAGAATAGAAAATCAACTTAATCCGAAAAAACAACAAAAACAGAAACATAATCCGCAAGAACAACAAAAACAGAAACATAATAACAGAAACATAATTCGAAAGAACTCCCCTGAAGCTCAATCAAGTCGGGTAGATGACATCTTGCAAGTGGACGTCCTCCACGATGTTTGCAACAAGCAAAGTAAGATATCTGGGTCAAAGACCACTCTCACAAAGCCCTTAAAAGAAACTACAAAGCTGAAATTATTGTAAAGAACACAAAAACATAAAAAAGCATAAAGACATAAAGGAAATAATGAAGCAAATACTATGGGACTAGAATCAAATACATTTAACCCTTGATTTAAAAATTCAGTAAAGTAAACATTTAAAATGTCACCAAAGGAAATGTGCAGTAAGGAATTTACAATCCTACCTAAAGCATGAGAAACATGAAAAATCTTGTTAGGTATATACAACTATCCATAGTTCTCATACATAAGTCTAAAAGAAGGAAAATAATTATGTCCTACAAATCTAAGCCTATAACAGTCATGCTTAAGGTTATCCTTACAAAATACATTAGTGTCACACAACATATTGTTCATACAAGGCTCAATATGACACTTAAATTCATGCAAAAAATTGGCAAAAATCGACATCTCTTGCTTGCCATTCAAAGAATAGCTTGGCATATGGTTTGCTTGGACAGCCCATTTATTTCCCACACTCACTCTACCAACATCAAAATATTCACTTGCCACCAAGGTTCTAACATGATCTATTCTTAGTGCTCTAGCATGTGAAGAAGTAAGAAGCATGAAATCTCCTAATTTATCAACATTAGTTTCTACATCTCCATATGCATACACCATTACAACAAGAGTAGGATCATGATTAAACAAATTTTCAACAAGTGCACAATTAAAATAAGGATGTGTCAAAGTGGAAAAAAGTGTAGAGTTAACCATAGCAGCCGTGTCAAGTTCGCCTTGGGTTGTCTCTTGAGAGTTTTCTTCAAAATCTGTAGAATCAGATTTACTAGAATCTTCATCTCTTAAGAATGCAGCGATCTCAACACACACAGCACATGACAATTCACCATTACAATCAGCATATAATTGGCCCTGCATAGAATCATCAAAACCAACACAATCAGAAAAATCAGTACCTAACTCATTATAAACCTCATTGATTAAATCATCCTCTGTCTTTTTGGACTGAGTGGCTCTATCGAATTCTGGGGTTAATGACTCAGGGACTACTTTCTCTCCTGCCTGTGGTTTGTTTTCAAGTTGAGGTTCAATTGGTTTTGGCATAGATTCTTCAGTTGGTTCTGGAATTGTATGTGAAGGAATTTTTTCAGAACCTTGGGCCTGCAATTGACTCGTTGAGGATGCCAATTGTCCAATCTGGATATCTAAATTTTGTATGGCGGCCTCTGTCCTCTGCTGGAACTGCATGGTATGAGTGGCCAATTGCTTCACCAAATCCTCAATTGAAGGTTCAAGTTCTGTGTATATTGAACTTGGTTGTTGCATAGGCTGCTCGAATGGTTGCCAATATTGCTGTGGAGGCGCTGCATTGCCATATGTCAAATTGGTATGATCTCTCCAATCATAGTTATAGATGTTGAAGGATGGATCATATGTAGGCTACTGTTGGGGTTTGTATGATAGTTCTCTAGGAAATACAGCAGCTGCAGCCACAGAAGGATCTTGAAATCCATAAACATCATCCTGAAGTGTAGGGCATGCATTGGTAGGATGAAAGGTGCAAGCACATATGCCACAAAATTGGATTTGTTGCATGGCTGGTTCAGGTGCTTGTTATCCCACTGCCAATTGTCTCACCAAAGATGTCAATTCATCAAGTTTATGGTCCATCCTCTATTTGTCAGAAAGTGATGCAACAACCTCTTTGACACTTTTAGTAGTAGGGGAACTTAGTATGCACCATGAACAAAAAGTGACAAAATAACAAAACACACTAAAACACAACAAAATAAAAAATCACATAAGAAGTGACAAAAAAATAGCAAAAAGCGACAATAGAGACAACCTAACCATGCACACAAGGTTAGCAGAATGCCAAAACACACTAAAACATGAACACAACACAGAAATAGGGACAAAAAATGGCTAAAACAAAAAGTAATCGACAGAAAGTAATCAGCAGAAAGTAAACGACATAAAGTAATTGATAGAAAATAATCAATAGAAAGTAAATGGCAAAAATTAAATGACAGAATGTAATCGACAGAAAGTAAATGATAGAAAGTAATTGACAGAAATTAATCGACAAAAATTAAATGACAGAAAGTAAATGACATAAAGTAAATGACATAAATTAATCAACAAAAAATAAATGACAGAAAGTAATCGACAGAAATTAAATGACAGAAAGTAAATGACATAAAGTAAATGACATAAAGTAATCGACAGAAATTAAATGACAGAAACTAATTGACAGAAATTAATCGACAAAAAGTAAATGACATAAATTAAATGACAGAAATTAATCGACAGAAAGTAAATGACAAAAGGTAAATGACAAAAAGTAAATATGATAAAGTAAATGATAAAAATTAATCCGAATTTAACAAAGTAATCAATTCAAAGAATCAACTAATTCAAGCCAAAATAAAGGAAAAACAAGGGGGAAATGGAACTAAATCACCAAAATTCATACAGGGGACTTGAATTGCACTAAAATACGCTAAAACAGAATTAACACACACAGGGTGACAGAATTGCACTAAAATAGAAACACACAAAATGCACTAAACAAAGGAAAAAAGAGAGCAAAATAACACTAGTTGACCCATCTAAACATTTTTTAAAATTTTTCTACCACCACAGGGTGAAATCTGAGACTAAATGGAATTCAAAAATTAAATAAAAAATCTTTAAAAAATAGAAAAGTGGTCAAAACAGTGGAATTTGGCTTAAAAACGCAGACCTCACAAAATTGTGATTATTGATTGTTGGCCCCTTTTCCTTCAACTGACCAAGTTTCAGGTCAATCAGAGCAAAATATTTTGGTCATAACAGTACACGCGAAAATTAGTGAATCAAGCCAAAATGCAAGGAAAACAATGGAGAAATGTGAGCAAATGACTAGAATTCATACAATGAACTTAAAATCATCAAATAACATTAACATTCCCTAACAACGGTGCCAAAATTTGATTGGTGTTGTCGCTTAACAAATTAAATTAAACCGAATCTCCTAATTAGAATGCAATAGAGGGCATAATCCAGATTTGTCTCACAAGGAATGCAATGTGTAATCAATAATTTCAAGTTAAAAGTAGAGAATTTTTGAAACAAGATTATAATAGTAAATTGCATAATTAAACAAAGATTGATGTAGTTGATTAAAGGCGTAACCTAACTAGACATCTATCAAAAACCGGTTTAATTCATCCTAGATTAACATGAGTGATTAAGTCTTAATGTAGCAATGCTAATTGAGTTTAATCACAACCGAAATCTCTAATTGTGACTAATTATTCCTACTAAGTTATCACTTAGAATTTAATTAACCACATACAATCACTAATCTTGTAATCATAAAGACTAAGCAATTAGTGATTAATCTAAAAACCGAACATCAATTAACATAGCATAGCTTCTTTTAATTCTAACCACAGATTAAAGATTGATCAATCTAAATTCTATTTCTTACTTCAATATCCATTTAAATCACAAAGATCTCCATGAATTCATACAAAGATTAAAGCAAGACAGAAATTGAAAGAAGAAGAAATTGCATTAAGTTTAATCCAATTAAGAACATAATCTCAAAATCAAAACCGAATTTAATCAGGAGTCTAACTTGGTTAGAAGGATTCTANACTCCTCCATGGTCATGAAATCTAAGCTCCAATGGAGAAGTGCAGTCATAAATCAAAGAGCTCCAAACTTTTCAAGAGAGAAAACAAAAGCTGCCTAGTCTAGAATTGATAACTCGTCTGCATCATTTCTCTGCTTATAACTTCCTAACTTTCATGCACGCCTAATTTACTCCTAACCTAGTTTAAACCTATGGATCTCAGCTTCAAATGGGCTCCGGTTTGGGCCTAATTGGGCCTGAATTGAGGAAGTTAAGCCCATTTAAGTCCATCTAGGTCCATATAGGTCTCTGGACTAATCAGCCATTTTCGATAGGCAATAAGACCATTTTAACTTCATAATTTGTTGAACATCCCTTCATAAAAATTGAAGCCCTGCACCTTATCTTTCCAAAGGGACTAGTTTCAAGTCCATACAACATGCACAACACAAGTTATGATCCAAACACTGCATGCGGGTCAGGATCTAATGGCAGCAACTCTACTATGACTTCCGGGTTACATTTGACCCACTGAACCTCTAAATTGGCCTTGGAGGTCTAAATAAAAGTTGTAGATAATCCTCTTAGATTTCCTACAAGGCAAGAATAATAATTTTTAGACATCCAGAACTAAAGATATACTCGAAATACAGAATAGTATCAAAACCCTAATAATGCTGAAAAACACACTTAAGCCCAATTTGAACCTAATTAATGAAATATGACCCAAGCCTAATCAAATAAGCCCAAAATAAGATTAGGAGGTTAAAAATGAGGATTAATTAATATATAAAAATATTGTTCACCATGGTACCAACATGCACATCAATTATGGTCTTAGCAGTTTTTAGGAAGGGTCTACCTAAAATCAATAGGGCATGTCCAGATGTAAACTCATCTTCCATATTTAACATATAAAAGTCTACTGAAAAAATTAAATTGTTTACCCTAACCAAGACATCATCAAGAAGTCTTGCAGGATATGCTATACTTTTATTGGCAAATTGAATGACCACTCCAGTAGACTTCAATTCTCCAATCTAGAAGGATGAATAAATGGACTTAGGCATCACATTGATTGAAGCACCCAGATCTAGCATGACATTTGTGAACTGCCTATCTCCAATGGTACAGGGAATGGTGAATCTCCCAGGGTCCGTGCACGTAGATGACAGGTTATGTTGAATCATGGCTGACACGTTTCTTCCCATGTTCACTTTCTCATTACCCTTAAGCCTTTTCTTGTGGGTACATAAATCTTTCAGGAACTTGGCATACTTGGGGATCTGCTTGATTGCTTTCAGGAGGGGTATATTGATTTCCACCTTCTTGAAAGTGTCCATTATCTCTTTATCCAACTCATGCTCAGCAATCTTCTTGGATTGTGTAACTCGATTAGGAAAGGGAAAAAGAATGTTAGGGGTAGAGTTCTCTACCTGGTTCTGAAGGGAAGAATGTTGTGGTTTTGAAACTGATTTATGGGCTACAAGGTCTGAATCTTCTTCTTGGATGGAATTTTGGACTGTGGAGGGCTGGCTGGGTTCTGGAACACTCACTTCCTTGCCACTACGTAGGGTAATGGCACTCATATTGCCTCTCAGATTGGTAACTGTTTAAGAGGGCAATTTGCCAGAACCTTGAGACTTCAACTTATTGATGGTAGTTGCAAGTTGGCCTATCTGTGTCTCTAAGCTCTTTATGCTAGTCTCAATCATTTGTTGGAACTTTATGTTATTGGTGGCCATCTATTTCATCAAGTCTTCAAATGAAGGCTCAGGTTTTGCGCCTAATGGACTTGGCTGTAATGGCTGCCTGTTTGATTGAAATTGTTGGTTGCTTGGGCCTGCATTGTATCTAAGCTGCTGCGGCTGGTAGGTTTGTTGTTACTGGTAGGTCTGGTCAGAATTGCCACCATACCTTAGATTAGGGTGTTCTCTCCAACCAGGGTTGTACGTAAGAGAATGTGGGTCATATTTGGGCTACTGCTGGTAAGTTCTGCCAAGAAAAATGCTAGCCACTATTTAATTTTTATCTTGGAGAGTAGGGCACTAATATTCGTTGGATGACTAGCTAGGGAAAAAATGCCACATAATTAGGCAAGAGTTGGAACTTGTGCGTGTCCCATGGCCAACTATCTAACCAGGGAGGTCAGTTCCTCCAAACGATTCTCTATTCTCTGTTGGTCTACCATCTGCACCTCGTTCACTTCCCTGGTTGGGGTAATCATCTGTGTGCCAAATTGTTGTGTATTGACTGTCATATTGGCTATTAACTCTATTGCAGCCGCATGGGTCTTATCTACCAAGGCACCTCCAGAAGCAACATCCATCATGTTCCGATCCATAGGAATAAGTCATTCATAGAAGTACTAGATGAGTAACTGATCACTGATTTGGTGATGAGTATAACTTCCACAGAGTTTCTTGAATCTTTCCCAGTACTCATGCAGTGTCTCTCCATTGTTTTGCCTTATGCCACATATGTCTTTCCTTATGGCAACAACTCTCGAAGCAGGGAAATTTTTTTTGAGGAAGAACGTCTTCATCTCATTCCAGCAGGTGATGATGGCTAGCTCCAAGTAGTATAGCCAATCTTTTGTTGCTCTATCTAATGAGAAAAAGAAGGCCCTCAGCTTGATATGCTCCTCTAGGATTTCTTGTGGTTTCATGGTAGAATATACTATATGAAACTCTTTCAAGTGCTTATGAGGATCCTTACCTGCAAGTCCATGAAACTTGGGGAGCAAGTGTATTAATCTAGAGTTTAGCTTAAAGTTAGCAGTCAAGTCAGGATATTGAATACACATAGGCTGGTAATTGTCATTAGGGCCAACCAATTCCTTAAGGGTCCTAGCTCTAGTATGCATATTATTGTCAGCCATATTAATAACAGAATTATCAACTACTCTTCTCCTAGACTTTTTCTATAGGGTATGAAAAGTTTTATCAACTTCAGAATCCAATTCACTGCAAGAGGACCTAGTCATGCACTAACAAAATACCAAAATGCACTAAAACATAAACACACAAAATTCACTAAACATAAGCAAAAACACAACAATTTAAGGCTAGTTGAGATATCTAAACATTTTAAAAAAATGCAAGACCGCCACAGAATGAAAGCTAGGACAAAATGCAATTCAGAAATTAAAAAAAAAAAATCTTCAAAAATTGAAAAAGTAGTCAAAACGGTGGAATTTGGCCAAAATAGGGTGGAGCTTAGGGCAAAGCCCTAAGTTATGATTGTTAAGCCATTTTCCTTCAACTGACTAATTTTTAGGTCATTCTGAGCTAAAAAATCCATACAAAATTCTAAAAAATTTACCTAAAGTTGCTTGTTTTTGCTTTAAACCACTAAGGTAGAGCAACAAAAAGGGACTTTTACAGCAATCAACAAAAGAGGTTAATGAGGGGAATCAAATTAGTCAATTTATATTCGGTTCACCAAAGATACTTGCAGCATAAGGTAACACTGAGTTGAACCATAGGACCACTCTAATTAGGGAATCAAATTAGGGAGTTTAACTAACAGGGGGTTTGATTTTTGCAGAATTAATTAACAGAAAGTAATTGAAAGTAGTAAGCTGAATTAAAGAAAGCAACCAATCCAGGGAATTAAGTAATCATGATTTTAATATATCCTTGATTACATAAAATGCATTCATTCATTAACCCAATTCTCGGCCTTAGATCAAATCAAGAAGCCTCAAGGT
The DNA here is from genome assembly GCA_003255065.1 of Cercis canadensis. Lineage (NCBI taxonomy): Eukaryota > Viridiplantae > Streptophyta > Magnoliopsida > Fabales > Fabaceae > Cercis > Cercis canadensis. The sequence continues at coordinate 9,811 of QAOA01006558.1, read as the reverse complement.
GATCTATGGATCCACTATTAGATAAGCATCCAGAATTCGATTAATTAGGATTCAACAAATTAAGCATCAATTAATTCCAAATTAACCTACGTCCAGAATCCAACCAAGCTTAAACAATCCATCAAAAAACTTTGAAACATTGTTTAATCTTTACAATCCTCTTTTAACATATGAAATTAAACAATTATCACATAAACAATTAACCAATCGAATTTAAGCAACTCAATCAGAATTAAATCAAAAGGAAGGAAAGAAACTTGATTAACAATTGAATGCAAGAACAATTAAAGTAGAATTTCATAATTAATAATCAGAACAGCCAAAACCTGGATTGATTTAAATGATTAGCCCTCCATGAACATGAGGGAATGATCCATTACAGAAAAGACAAAGAAAACTACTAGAGAGAAAAGGGGCAAAGGAAAACTGCACAGAATGGGAATGTATGACCTACAGATGCCTCTTTCTTACTTAAAACTATCTAATTTACCTACACACTGAGATTTCCCCTAGGTTAGAATTAATTTCCTAGGCCTTAGCTTTAATTGGGCACTGATTTTTCCTTAATTAGGCCTAGGATGAGAAAGTTAGGCCCATTTTACACTTAACAACTCTCTGGACTCATCAGTTGAATTCAAGGGGAAATAACACCATCAAAAATCCACATTTTGGAAAAGTGGTCTTCACAAGAGTTGAATCTTTATGTCTTAGCTTTCCAATGGCACTAGTTTTGGGTCCATAAGACATCCACAGCTCAATTTATAGCTAAAACTCTTCATACAGTTCAGGATCCAGTGATAGCATCTCTGCTCTGACTTCCAAGTTAAATATGACATGTTGGATACTTGAATTAGCTTTGAAGCTCTAATTCAAAGTTGTAGAGAATTATCTCATCTTTCCTACAAGGTAATATTCAAGATTATTATATGTCTAAAACTCAAGTTATACCCGAGATACAGAGATAGTGTAAAATTCTCAATAATGCTGAAAAACATAATTAAGCCCAATTGAAACACAACTAATGAAATGTGGCCCAAGCCCAATCAATTCAGCCCAAAAGAGGTTTAAGAGACTAAAAATGAGGGTTAATTATTGTATAAAAAGTGTGTTTATCAAATGGTGACTCTTTGACATTCCAAAGGTGAGAAGTGTCGCTTTAGTCTTTTCAGAAATGCCGGTGGACTTAAAGAAAGATCTCAATTAAAAAAATTTGGAACTCATTTTTTAACACGCATAATGAATTGCCTTTCATTCATTTTCTATTTATAACTTAGCTAATAAGATGCTAAAAATTGCCTATAACGGAATAGATTGGGGGAGGATTGTCATGACAATAACTATCTCCGCCCAATAGGCTTGAGGCATTTTCTTACACTTCATTAGAGTGCTAACGGGTCCTAACAAAATACTCATTTATTTTAAAAACATAATATAAGGACTAATTTAATTCATTTAAAAAAAATGATAACAAGTGATTAAATAGGTAACTTTTCTAAGAACGGATGCCGTAGGATGCTAATACATTCCCTATACGTAATCAACCCATGAATCCAAACTCTGAAAATGTAGACCCTTTTTTTTAGGTGTCCAATCACATCATTCCATTTGTTTAAAATGGAATAAAATGATTGGAGACGATGATAACACATTATTTTATACTATTTGTTTCTCTTATACTTAGTCTTTTAGTGTGTGTTTCTAGTGATTTTTATGGCTTTTAGACATGTTTTGTAGATTTGGACTTGTTGGTGCTTGTAGATTTTAATTGCTTAACTGTTAAATTCTGGCACTGCTTACGTTTTTCACCATATCTTTTGCTATAGATGTCCGATTGATGTGATTCCAGTTTCGTTGGAAAGCTGACAGAAAATTCCACATTTCATATGAAGAGCCCAGAAGCTGATTCTCGCGTCTGGACAACTGAAATTCGCGTGCAAGCAGTCCAGATTTTCTGCTCCGCCCAGCACTCCGCCCAGCATTGACTGATTCCTTTCCTTAGGGCTGCCTATTGGACCAGAGCATGTTTATTTGGGCCAACATCTGTTTTTGGGCCAGCACACATGACACTAGGGCTTGATCATGTTTTTACCATTAATAATTTAGGAAACTAGGTTTATTTTGTAATTAGGAAACCTAGAGGAAGCAGCCAGCTAGTATATATTCTCAAGTTGTTGAGGCAAATATAGACAACCAGAGAGATACGAAATTCCTTGGGCTGCTGCTGCCTCCTATTTTCTGAGTTCGTTTTTCTACTTTTGCCTTGTGTTTAAGCCTTCAATGGAGGGCTAAGTTCGTTTGTAATCAATTCAAGAGGAGCCAAACTTGACAATCCAGAGTTCCTGTGCTTCAACCGGGTTTGATTTAATTTAATTTGAATTACTGCTTCTCCCCTTCTTCATGTGATTGAATGGTACTTTGATTCCATGAGTTGTATGAATTTAAATCGGTTGATTAGATTCATAACAGTAATCAGATTGATAATCATACTTTAAAGGTCTTTAATATATGGTTAACTTGGATAATTCGGTTATTAAATTAATCTGGATTTAGTGATATAGAGCGGTTGCCTAGAGTCTTAATTCCATGATTAATTGAATCCTGATTGGTAAATCAGTAGGAATTCTAAGTGTTATTGTTAGGGGTTCCAGGTAACACTTAACCAAGAATTAAATCAGATCTAGGTTATCTTTAGTGAACAAGGATGGATTAGAGTTTGGTTGCCTGCTTGAGTTGATTGCGTTTTCTCTTATTTGATAAATTCAATTTACTGCTTTCTTAATTCTTAGTATATTGCATTCAACACAAAACCCCCCCTTATTCTGTTCTTGCTTAAGTTCTTGAAAGATTAGTTGTTCTGGTGAATCCTTGGGAGACGACACTGGTTGCATCCTATACTACAATTTAGTTGCAATTAGTAGTTTAATTTTGTACGGTTCGGCACCCGTCAGACGACTCCATTCTCTTTCATTTCTTGCATATCACATCATGCATTCTTATCTTTTATCTTCCTCGTAGGGGGTCTCACCACTCTGCATCGTGCTCTAAAAGGGACATTGCGACAGTCCACTGGATCTTTGGTCTAATTTCCTTATCACACTACATAGTACAATTATTTAGGTGTAACTTTTAAGGTTTTATTGTATTATATGTGAAGCACACAAAGTGGCAGACATTCTTGATTACACAGGCGTGCAAAATTTTCTTAGACTGACACCTATTGAAATGAAATTTGATAGTAGGGGTCCTATAGTAAAGAAGGTTAGACAGAGAGCCCAAATAGTCCACACCTCATCTAGAACTAGAAAGCATTCCTTGATAGACGGTAGAACTTAGTAGTTATCTTCGGCCCCTCCTATGGTGAATTCTTCCTATTTGAGCTTGTGACAATGTTTACTTAGTTATTTTGTTTCCTTTAATCTCCTGGTAAGGTAAATTTGTTTCATATTTGTTGGTCAAATTTGTTGTCTTGTATCTTAGTTTTTGTGTTTTATGATTTTTCAAATTTTTATATATTTAATGGGTTTTTAGATCATGTTCTATCTTATTTCTCTCTTTCTTTTGGCTGAATATATTTAATAGAGTTTCTCCTAGTGTTTTCTTTATTATTTTGTATCTTTATAGCCCCATCAAGGTAAATTGATTTTTCTAAGTTCTTGATGATATTTGTTGTTCTCCAGCACAATTATATTTGTCTTATTGTCTTGGTGATTTGTGCCAAAACTTCGAAACAATGTTCTTGGCGAGATTTGTATGTTAGCTTTTGTTCAATGTTGTTTGGAATTTCAATTATATTTTGCTTATTGTGTTGGTGATTTGTGTTAAAATTTTGAAGGTCTGTTCTTGGTAAGATTTTAATGGAGTCCTATTTTTCTCTTTCTCTTGGTGATTTGTGTCATAATATTTATATCCCTTGGAAGGTAGATCTTTTAAATTTACTGTTGATTTCTTACATGTTTTGACCTAGATTGGTTTCTTTTTCTTATGATGGACCCAATCTGCTCCTTATTTGAAAGATAAGATGTCTGAGAGGTTGTCTAACATGGGTGGAGTGAAAGATTATAACAATTTGTTCCTTATTAGAGCTAAGAATGTCTTAAGTATAACAAGTAGTGTCACAGATATAGATACTATAAAAGGGAATGCCCCAATTATATACAACCAAAACTTCCAATCTCCAGTCCATAGTCCTATCCCAGTTACTGACCAGTACTCTGGCTTAATAGTTTGTTAGAATTATCTAATGACTACAAGCAACCCCAAGAGAAAGATTCAAAGGGCAGCTCAATCATCTAGGGATCTTTGAAGTGAAGGTATGGGTAATCCATTCTTTGTGTTGCTTTCAATATAGCTTCACTAATATTTATGCTTTCTTTCCATGGTTACACAATTGATTCTGTCATATTATAATTGTTGGATAGAATTTGCAAATCATCACAAAGGGAAAAGGAGCTCCTATTCTTATTGTCCAAGTCCCACTGTACAATCCAATCATTCCATTGTTGACATAATGGATGTTGTTGAGAAAATTAGGAAGCCATTACTTAATGTTATAGCCACCAATCAAAGCAAAATGAACCACTCCATAGGCTTGAATGCTCAATCAAGTTCTTCTTTGGGATGCATTGTTGGTAAAGGCAAGGAGAAGTGTATTCCTTTGAATCCAATAATTGAAGAAAGCTCTCCCAAAGTCACAAGCAAGAAACAAAATTTCATTTCGGGGTACCGTTTCGAGCACCTAGGAAACATAAACATTTCGGAAATTTCATGGAAACGGAAGATTTTTGAAGAAACGTTTCAAAGAATTTTAAGCAATATTTTTTTTTTCAATTTTAAAGGATTATAACATAATAATACTGGTAGAGATATATAAAATTAGATAGTATAGTATTAAATAACTACATTTTTAACCAAATAACATTGATATAATCAATGTCCATAAATTTTGACAACATTTGGCATACATAAAACTTAATGCAAAATATATATTATACTCTAAGTCTCAAATTACAAATATTGTACTTTAAGTTTCAAATATTTTTAAGTAATAATTTTTTTAATTTTAAAAGATTTTAATGTAATAATGATGATAAAATTATATAAAATTAAGTAGTATAATGTTGAATAATTATTTTTTCCCCAAAATACAATTGTTTTGGTTACAAACTTTTCTCTCTCTTCCTCTTCGATCTATTTCTCTTCCCCTGATCTAAGATTTGTTTCACTTTCTTCCCCTGTAATATGTTTCTCTCTCCTCCTCTACGATATGTTTTTATCTCTTCCCAACAATCTTTTTCTTTCTCTTCTGTTGCGATTTCTTTCTCTGTGATCTCTCTCTCTTTCTCCCTCTGCAATATATCTTTTTCTCCCTTCATCCCTCAATTCTTGTTGTTCCGAAATGAAGCGAAGTTTCTTCATTTCGGATGAAATTTCTCAACACTGTAACATTTCGAACTAAGCAGTGGAATTTTCATTTTTTATTCGCGTTTTGTGTCGGTCTCCCACAAAATTGAAAAATTTTGTGTGTTTCGGACGAAACGAAATGAAATTTAGTCCCTTGGTCACAAGAAATGTAAATGATGGTTCTATCATAAATCATCGTGTTCACATTGGTGTTAGATCTCCTTTAACTACATGTCATAGCAACCTCTTGGCAGTTAAGAATCGGTACCTTATTTCATATGTTGGTAATAATAATGTGTCTATCAGATATGGCAATGAGACATTCTCTCTATCAAAATTTGGTACAACGAAAGACAAAGGGAAGGCAATTAATGCAGGTGCTAACATTGCGAGGGTGTGTAATTGATACTTTGATACCTCCTATGTAAATCTAATGGATGCCTTCTATAATGAAGAAGATTGTGATCTGCAAAGCATACCTGATTTGCATGATAAAGGAAGTTAAAATCCAACCAACCTGCAAAATGTTAATAGAGGTAGTTGAATCTTACCTTTTGAACATATTACCTTACCTTTCATGTCTAATTGAAGTTGTTGCTCTATGAATGTGTATTTATAGTGGATTGATATTTTTCCTTTATCATATCATATATCATGTAAGGCAACTCAATAGATAAGGAAAAAGTGTTTTAACAAAAAGACGCAATAAAGTAGTTACTCAGCATGGTTTCAATATTGGTAGTTTATATCCTATTGTTGAGCGAATATTTTTTTTAAGCAACTGCAGTGCTTCTTTTATTTATCGTATTTTCATGCATTCACACCATAGGGAATCATACTACATTCTGGATGATTGCATATATTTTGATATAGATAATTTTGGATATAGATATAGTTAGTCCACTAAGCGATTCAAACATCAGAGCTAAGGAGGCCAGAATATAAAGAATTGCAGTTATCAGAGCAAGAAGATCTTCTAGTGTTCTCTTTCATCATATAAGTATATCTAGTGGATGCAATAGTAGCAACATTTGTAGTAGAGAGTCAAGCCAAAGCAATTACCAGGAATGAGCAAGGTTCAACATTTGTAGTATATTATTTCCATTGAATTGCTATTCTATTAATTTCACCACCATATTTGGGTTTTAGTTCTCATGTTAATTTCCTTATATGTATTCACATTTTATTAATTGGAGAACATTGCAATCCTTTAAAGAATATAATACTATTATTTCTGATAGTGATTCTTTGTTCTTTCTAACTGATGGTGGTCCCCCCTTAAGATATTCTTCATTGGTTTCTTACTTCACATGTTTTCTATTTTCAATGTCTGTGAATTTTAGTTTACTTTGAGAGTTTGCTATTTTCGCTGTGAATTCATGTCTCAAACTTCAAGGAAACCATTAAGCCATGTCATCCAAATAATTAATCTTTTATAAATTTAATCTACATTTGATTAGTTCATGCTGAGAAACAAAGAATAATACTTTCTACTTGATTTGGTGCGGTTTCTAAATGCCAAAGAATGCAAATATTTGACATTAGTTATTTCCTTCATTTTTGTCATTATTATTTCCTTTATATACCTAATCAATCTTTTTTCCTTCAAATATTTGCTACAGCATTTGGAAATCAAAACTTGATGGCAGGACTTAACAATGTCAATATGCATGAAATAAATTATTTAACTAATGATCAGGAACAACTAGAAGTTCTAGGAGATAGTTAAGTATTGCTTTAATTACAGATCAAATATGTTTTTCATTATTATTTAGTCTATCCAAAAACTGTGTATAGTCTTTGTGGTAGCAGTTCCATTATTGGATATAACTCTTCTTTTCAATACAAATGTCCCAAAAGATGAATTTGATTCAACATATGAGGAATTTCACTACAAGAAAATTCGTTTTTACTCATGGATAAGAAGTCTGTGAGAAAACCCTTACATTTCTCACGAATTTTCCCACAGAATGTGACTGTTGATATTCTCTCACAAAGTTTCTCGAGGAAATTTTTTTTTTTTTTGATAAATTAAGTCTCAATTGTCTTCATAAATGTCTTTAGTTTTCTCACGGACACTGTACATGAGAAAATTTGAATTTTCTCATGAACTTTCTCACAGCCTTTGAGTTACATAAGAAAGTCCATCAGAAATTCCATGAGAAAAATGAAGCACATCGTTTCACTTAAAATTTGAATTCTAAGGTTTGTTCTCACAGAAAAATTCCATGAGAAAACCTGCATTTCTTCTTCCTCCTGCAGTCACAGCCTCCATGTTCAGAAAAGCTTCAAAACTTCTCTTCTCTGTTCTCTCTCTCTCCCTAGTCATTTTCTCTCCATTTTTCCTCCCTAAAGTTAGGTTTTGTGGCACAGGACTTCATCTTCCACCTTACTGGTTTAGTTTTCTTATTACTAGCTCTTTGATGTAGGTTCCACTGTCTCTCTCTTCTCTATAATTTTTTATGGATTTTTTATGAGAAATTGTTTGTCAATTTGCATGCAAATTATATATTTTACCTGTATAGATTTTTTATAGGTTATTTTAGATAGTATAAGAATTGTTTTGGATGTAGCTAAATAGTGTAGGTTTATGACCGAATTTAGGTAGTGAAATTGATAAGGAATTTCATATCATATGTTATGATTAGGTTCATATTTTTGTTATATTATTAGTGTGGAGTAATTGTGGAATTTTTTTGAATGGTATAGAATTTGTTTTGTAATTTTTCCTATTGTTGTGTACTTTTTACTTATACAGCTAGCTAATTTTAAGTTATGGAATGAATGATTTTGTTGTAATTGAGTTCATGTGTAATTGTGTGGAATTTTTAATTCCTAGACTATTCAAGTTTTAGGGGAGACTGTCAAATTTTTGGTTTAGGGATTTAGTATTTAAGGTTAGGGCTTGAGGTTTGGGTTATGGTAATTTAGGGTTTACAAAAGGGGTTTAGGGTTTAAGGGGTCTAGGGTTAGGGTTTGGGGTTTAGGTTAGGAAAATTTAGGGTTAGTGATTTTATTGTATACATATTTGTCTTGTTAATATTTTTTTTGTATGACAGATGTCAGACGATCGGCGATGGTTATCTCCAGGATCTGAGCCCTCAAGGAGGGACAAGGACAAGGTTGTGGCTTGGCCTTCTTAGACCGACTCGATCTTGTCTTTGTTTATGCTGACCCCTAGTTAGCACACACACTGTCGCCCAGTGTGACACATGAAGGGAACTCGTCAGGAGCCCCACCTCGGGATCTATAGCGTCAGCCGCTGCAGGGTCGTCGCGTGTCACTCCGACTATTTCAGAGTCACCATCGCCCAACTCCCGAGAATGGTCAGATGTGGATTTGGCCATACTGGTAGATTGAGTAAGTATTTTCTAATACCTAGTTCTGATATTTTTATAATTTAAAGTTTATTATTTCTCATTGATAAGAATTTTTTTTTGTGCAGCTTTCTTCCGTCTAAGGAGCTAGTGAACTTTCTTTCGACTATCTGTAAGTCAAAATGTGAGGGTGATTGGACTGATCTCACCTCTATTCCTGATGAGGTGAAGGAACTCTAGTGGACAAAGTTCAAGGTAATAATTTCAACTTAATTTATTTTATTTAATTTTAAATTAACTTAATTTTAATTTTACTAACCTTGATCTTATGTTTTCTAATGCAGAGGAAATGTATCTAGGAACCATAGTTTGAGAGCCAAATTCATAAGATCTGGTTCGCAAAGTGCAGTGATAACATTCATGCCACCTTTTGAGACATCAGGATTGGGAAGTCGAAAGGCGACTGGTTGTCACCTGCTGTCCTGGGGGCCTTGAGAATTAAATGGGCCTCCAAAGAGTACATGATGGTCTCAAAGCAGAACAAGAAGAATTACTCCTTAGATCAGGCCAGGCCTACCACAGGGGATGTTTAATTACCATCTCTGAACACAAAAAGGAAGCTGGTAAGTTTTTTATTTTAAAACCTTCTTTCATTTTAGATATGTTTAAAAATTAAGTTATTTCTGTTTATTGATGGTTCATTTTTTTTGTAGACAAAGGAGTTAGGGAGAGAACCTAACGCACTGAAGGTCTTTCGTCATCCACAACAGAATGCCAACAAGGGATGGGTCCATCTACAGGCTCAGTCTACTTATGTACGTATTTCAGAAGTTGTTTAGGAGGTTTAAAAATCTTAATTATAAGTTTATTATTTCTTATTAACTTTATTCTTTTATCTATGCAAACTGAGTATGAGAGGCTCCGGTCCGACAACCACGCCCAGTCCTATTCGTCTTTTGTCAATGACAACGACATATGACTCGATGTCGTTAGCTGGAAGAACAAGAAGGATTGGGTTTATGGCATGGGTTCTAAGGCCGGCCTGTTGGACTCGGTGATGAACACACTTTTTATACAATAGTTATTCCTCATAC